>JAQBSW010009089.1:0-30586 GCA_029291075.1 Eudiplozoon nipponicum | reverse complement strand
AGTGACTAAGATTTCACTGCCTTATAACCATAAGTTGGTCGTGACAACTAAAAACAATGTTTTCTTTTATTATTTATATGCACTCACCAGTGATTATTTCCATAAAGTATTGTGTATTCTTCTTCTTTTGGAAACTGCGATAAAAAAGAAGTTTCAATAGGACAACCAAATGGTGCTAAATTAGCTGCATGTGATGAAGAAAATGTAATTGGCTCGATTTCATCATTATGCGTCTGCATCCCAACCGGCTCCAGTGTCGCTGTCTTAGTCACATCCGACGATGGATAAACTGAAAAAATTCTTTCGACACCAGCATTCTTACTGTCATCATTTTTTTTACATTCTCCACAATTAGATCTATCTTTGATATGATCAGGTTTACATAAATTATTAACGTCGGAATGACCAGAAGTATTTGCAGATTTCTGATTCTCCGATTCGGAATGAGCCGTTTTCCCCCTCTCGTAATTATCATGTGTCTTCGAGGAATTAAGCATTTCGGTAACCCTGATTCCATCGGTATCATTTTTACCCTAGAATGATGTTTATTAAAAATAAATTAAATGATTCAATTACTTTTTTAAGCTACTAAGAAGAAAAATACTTAAATACGCGTCAATAACATGGTTTTAGCGACAGGTGAAAACATTGAACACGGCTTTCATAAAAACTATTTAAATTTATCATTCGAATTAAGAAATCAGACATGTTTGGAAGCACAAATTTATTATAAAGCAGGTATATTAAACGGACATTTTCTTTGAGCCAGAACTTCACTCGACTAAAACATCTGGTACTTTATACAACCACTTGTTTAAAAGGATAAATTACATGAATATTGGTTGCGCGAGCGATGATAATTAATTAAATCAAGGTTGCGATCTTGACATAAACATATGACTCATGAAGTACTTACATATGTTTTAATAAACTAAGAATTGTAAAATGTAGAAAGGGTAGTTCATCCTGTAGACCGATGTCATCCAAATTGGTGGCTCATTATATACTGTCCAGAATTTGCCGCGGACAAGTATTTATATCAATGGATAAATTATCTTTTATAAATTTATACTGACAAATGTGTGTACATAATGAGGCAGTTGTTTATAGCAATATCGCAACCATGATTTAATTAATTAAGCTAGGATAAATTTGAATTGAAAACACATTGTATGACAGTATGTATTATGTTTTGCGAACCTAGTACCAAATTAGTTCAGATGTGACCAGAAGGATAAACCAAAGATAGCATGAACGGAAAGTATAATCTGATGCACATTCGTTTCGTGCTTATTGGCGAATCCTCAGTAGGAGCCGGTATTACGCCCTTTAACCACTATATATTTGGGTGAGGAATGTGGGATAATAGAACACAATTGATTTTTAGTATTCTGATATGCTACCACTATTTACAATTTTCTGTAGGAAAATTAGCACTAAACATTAGAAAACACTAAAAGAAAATTTGTCATATAGAATAAAATTTTCAGTTCGTCATTACAAATAATACATTTTCTAAGGACACAACAAGGATAAAATTAAAACTGGAATAGATTAAAATTTGGGAAAGACCGAGAATTTATGTGCAATCTTTCAGGGTTCGAACATGCTTTTTTCGGCTTGCATTTGAATTTCACTAAGTCAAATTTTATATCATTTGATAAGGCCACACATGGAAATTTCTTACGCGATCGCAGACGAACATTCACCACTTGAAGTAACAGCCAAGTTCAAATTTCACTGTTCTTCAACCCTACTTATTAAACATCTGAAATCATCATCATCATCATCGAAACGACAGAGTTGCACTAGTCATCATCATTTCCAGCCACACAGAAGTCAAGTGACTAATGTTTCACTGCCATATAACCATAAGGAGTAAAAAAAGTATATAAGTGAATTTAGACAAATTATTAGTGAGATTTACGAGAGAGAGAGAAGGAATACCTTGCTACTACGAGTAAATTTATCAGGATAACTCACAGAAATGAGGCAAACTAAACCTTTCCACAACACCATTATGACCAAGTTAGCATTCGGGCAAGGCGACATCAGCAATACAACTTCCTTGCGGATTTCACTGTATCACGTCATAAACAAACCAAACCTCGCAGCTAACGAAGATGATTCTACTAGACATCTGCAACAAGACTGCCACTGAGCTCGATTCGATGTCATATCGTTAATGGTTTTTAACCAAAAACTATGATGCGCACGAGGACACCAACCTGGCAGACGAGTGGGTCCTATACTACACAATTTGGATGTGACTTCAATTGTTTCTGCCATGTCAAAATCTGCCCACATTGTTTCTTACGCCAATTTGGTGCTAGATGAGACCAGAGCTATACTGGGCAATCGAAATGAGGGCAAACGCCAAACGTGACCGAGCCAACGAAGTTGATGAAGCCCTATTTTTTTTTCTAAAGAAGAGCTCTTATTGTCAGTTCCGCAAATACGTCTACTGATGTCAACGTTAGTTATTCGTTGTTGGTAACCAGCATGTGCTATACTTCTCAAACAACGATGATCGAATAGTAAGACTGTGCGTAGAGATTCATTGTAAGTACCTTTAAGGCAAAGTGAAATATTCGCGTTTCTCCACAAATGACGAAGGTTCGAGACAGCTACTCTAGCTTTCGCGATCCGTATTCTCATCTCGTCGGACATATTGCCTACGTTATTGATAGAGCTCCCAAGATATGTAAACCTGTCGACTATTTCTAGATCTTCATTCTGCAGTCGGCGAGTTGGAGTGAGTGGTGGGTGAGTCTATAACAGTATCTTACATTTAGAGGCTGCGAACATCATACCGAAAGGCGGAACGTCTGTTAATCTATTCAAGGTTGTCTGGGCAGCATCATGATTGTCGAATAGTATACGATATCGTCCGCATAATCAAGATCGACTAATTTATTGCCCGGGAGAACTTCAACTCCAGCATCCTGAATGTGTGGGAGAGTGTTGTTCATAATAGCATCATCTGAAAGATGGTCACACTTAAGTTTATTGACAGCTTACGAAGTTGTTGATATTGGTTGAGCAGTGCGATCATCATAATTAGTGTATCAACAATTTTCTTTATTTGGTTTAAGCATTTGCGTAAATCTGATTAGTGTAACGTGTCTTTAGATGTGGTACTGTAAATGAAGTACCGACGCGTTAAAAAAACCAAGGTTAGATCAAGCATTATTTCAAGTTAATAGTAGGAATGGCGTGGAAGCCTTCGGAGTGATGACATATAAACCTAATCCAGCGCGTACTCGCAAATGAGGATCAATTGGATTATGTTGGAACCGAGGGTGAAAATCGACAATTAACTTAAAAACTAATAATGATATATAATTTGTTTAAAAATATAACAATCGCAGGGAAAGGTGCAGATCATTGTGCAGCTTTAAGACAAATGAAACCAGATTTCGCATAGATATAATTTTCCACTAGTTTTCCATCAAAATGTCCTTTAAACTTTGGTTGTAGTTACGAATGGGAAAAATACCGTAAAGCCAATGCTGTTTAAGGAAGTCACCGTTCTGGAGCTATTATTTGGTAACTTATTTTTAAATTAATTAGAAAATTTTAATTGACTTTTGAGTGGTTGATTTGTTACGCGGTCACTAATTACTTATGCTTGTCGTGTATGGGCAACCAATCTTTAATATGATCACAAAATAATACTCGACGCATAAAACAAGCAATACTACAAATCTCTAGATGTTCAACCATCAAAATGCTAGATGATTAGAAATAAAAAAAGAATAACATACATTTACCTCTTTCACAAAATTGTGTTTAGAAGTATTTGTGTTGACTTGTGAACAAAAAACATCGGGTTGCTGCTGACAATAACGCATCGAATGCGAAGGTGAAGATTTGTTACGCATTTCAGCACATTCCTTATATTGGCAACAGTCATGAAGGTGATGATGATGATCCTGGTTGTGTTGAGGTTTTTGCCATTTATGCAGAGGGCACTGATGACAGGGACAACTAATATGTTGATCATGAGAATGCAGCTCCAGTTGTTGATTGAGATATTTGTGACAATCTGGGTGATTTTGAAACTTATTACTACTTTGATGTTGACAACATAGTCGGTTTTGCTGATGTTGGCGAAAGTGGGCGCAACGTTTCCGCTGCTGTCCGTCGTGGTTATGGCAGTGGCATTGATGCGTATCTTGATGGCGATGATAATGTTTATTATTATGAAACTGATCAATGAAGTTTACAGGCAGGTGTTCATTCTCATCTTCACCTTCATCGTCGGACATGGGATATCGATCCACCATAAAAATATCCTGCACGAAAGTGCGCATCTATATTTGTACACGAATGTTTTAATAAACCAACAAAATTACTTAAGTTCATGCTTAAAAATACTATATCATAAAAGTCATAATGTACATGTATACTTAAAAAAGATGTAAGTCAAACTCAGTGAGGTCTAGAGAAGACTGTAAATTAGGAATAATTAGGCAGAAATTCCCAGTGGCCAATTTTTTGCTGGCCTCTCACGATAAAGAATAAATAGCAAGATAAGAGAGCGTTGGTAAACAATATATAATAGTCCGGTTGTGAAAATGCGAAGTTGAAAATTGGGAAGTGTCAACAAAGGCAGTTGTTGTACTTCATCTAATGTCGTCACTTTACTTCTTAAATGAATTCTGATGCTTTTATATATATATATATATATATATATATATATATATATATATATATATATATATATATATAAGCATTTCTAATTGTAGCCATGATTTACAATTTTCGGGCAAGTAAATGCATGTATAAACAAATACGTTCATACATACAAACTAGCATACATACATGAAAATAACATGAATGCATGCATAGTGATACATCTTGCATACATACATAAATAAACATGTATATTCCGCGAGTCGGGAAATCATATATACGTGACAGCTTCGAACGGTTTTATAGCTGATTTTATTATTTTAATTGATGATTATTTGAATTTCTTGTCACACCGGATTTTTATAATATTCTTTTGCTTCACCGTGCATAAACTTTTATGTAATTATTATCATAAACACAGAACACAAATTAGATAAACAAATAATTTCTTTCATCAATGTTTACTCTAAACATCGAGTAACATATTCGTTATCTTGTAGATTGTTTCGACAATACTATCACAATAAGTGCAAGAATAAAAGATATTAAAATGTAATCTTTATACCAATCAATTCAATCGACGAATACAACTTACCTTCACTTGAAAACACTTAATACACCCAGGTCCCATTTTGGTTATTCATTTGTCAAAACTTGAGAATTAGCATATTTTACATATAGATTTTATGCATTATTCGAACCCCTTTGCGATAGACAATAATGTGTCAAAGTAGGTGTTTCAACATTCAATAACTAGACTAACAATTGACATGGCTTTATACGAAAATTTCCAGTTAACATTACTTTTTTTTCAAATCTGCCAATTTGTAACATTAATGACAAATTGAATGAAGATCCATTTAATCATAAAAAAATAACTTGTTTCATAAAGATGTCAAAAACGACTCCGAATGCCCGTTTCACCTTTTGTAAATATGTATATTTATCATGTGTGAATATATAAAGAGAACACAGTAACACTTCAGCCTTTATAAAACGTCATCGCACTATCACCGACTGGAAATATGCATAATTAAGAGCAGGTTTTAAAAACACTGTCATCCATTACGTTTGAAGAGAAACAACAAAACTAATCACAAGCCGAGTCACAAGTATAATAAAACATTTGTAAAAATTAAAACAAACGTAAAAATTCTTAGACTAACCAGGTATTTCATAGTTCTTTTATCTTCTTTGCTCGTGTTTGACTGCCTCTTCACATGGTGAATTATTAGGGAAGCCGCATCCTCCAAGAGAGAAGCGCGCAATTCCACAGGAGGATAAACAAGCGCCAAATGAGCACCAGAAGCGTTAATAGTGGCCGAAGAAAAGTTGGACATACTTTGGACACTACTGGAACCAACAGATGAAGTAGACGAGAGTAGATTAGGGGCTATCGACCTATCATGTATGCCATAAATATGATCAATTGCAGTCTGATCTGCACTACTAAAAAAGCCGCTATCCAAGGCACAATTTGAATCTGCTGGCGGTACCTCTATAACATTTGCAAGAAATAATGTTGTGCCTCCGCTACTTGATCCACCAACACTTGCGTTATACGCTAATTGACTGCTTTTCTGGCAAGGTCGCTCATAAATTCGATGTTCCATTGAAATGGAAACCACGTTGCGTTTTGGCCTTGAAATTTCATTGCAATTTATTTCAGCCAATAATGAGTTTGAGTACGGCCATTTCATGCTCTGTGCTAATCTAATAGAGCTATTTATCCCGCCAAACCTTCCATTAGTCAAATTACAGCGAAGCGATGATGTCAGTACACTGGCAATAGGATCCAATAGGCCAGTTCGTAGTAAGGTCTGCATGCATTTACAAGTAAAAAAAGTATGTTAAATCAAAGAATGAAACTACAAGGAAATAAGCAATAGATAGCTAACACACGCAAACCACTAATATTCAAGTTCAGAAAACAATATCGTAAGAATTTATAGCCAAAGACAGCAACATTATTTGAATAACAAACGTACGCAGCTATGGTATTGAGGATATTTAAAGCAATATAAGACCATTTTTTATTCATAAAAAATATTATTTATTACACAAATGAAACAAATATACAAGTTAAATAACATCCGTCGCATTATGCTGTTTATATTAAAGAAAAAATATTTGGAAGCATTTTTAAATAATGAATATGGAACCAAATAGATATCCTTAGCAGAAAAGGTAATACAGCTAAAAAATGAACTCAAATATGGAATGAAGTAATAAAAACTGACCAAATCATTACTGGGAAGATTTTTCTTCGTCACATTCCAAGAGGCTGCCGCCAAAGCTTCAATTTGGCTTATTAATGTTTTTCCTCGAAGTTGAGCGGCATCACGTTGTTTGATGCTTGCACCTTGATGATCAAGACTACGAAGATAATTCCGACTATCCTGATCAGCCCAGCTCCGTTGGTACGTGCTAACTGCCTCCCTCCACTCGGAGTCCTTTTGACGCATCCGCTTGATGACAAGTGGACATGCACTGTTTGGACAGTACTTCAGACCATAAATTATGTCACTAGCTTTATCACCATATACCCTATAAAATCATAAAGATAGTAGCAAACATATTAGACTTATGTTACGCTAGAAATTATTGCTTACACGCTAAAGCTAAAAGTTCCTATAAGTACATTAACAGATATCTAGGTTTTCTTAGTAGAAGACACTAAATGGTAAAATGCATGTAACTGAGTCATATAGGATATATGCAACAACCTGATTAAATTTTGCTACATTTCCGGCACATGAACGTCAAATTTTGCGGTTTTTACTGGCAAAACAGACGGAATTATATAACTCAAATTACGAATCAATTGAAGACAAATCAATACCTTCACCAAAAGTTTTCCTGGGAGTTCGCGTCAATGATGGACAATTTTCGTTAGCTCTAAATACCCAAAATATTATCACAGTTAATTAAATCGCTCGTGACGCACTAGTTTTCTGTTACGTATAGGAGTCTTAGAACAATATCAATATTGTGAAGCACAAACAACTTTTGAATGAGCCCAAATAATTTTACGGCCTAAGAGTTACTTGAACAGGTGGTTTTACAGTGGAATAAAATTGTAAAAGATGTCAGCTTACTAAGGTAGTTCAGGCAGTATGCTTGCAATTTTAATAGAAAGATTTTCTGCGACAGGGAATAGATTTATTATATATTATTACAATCTTTTCCGAAGCCCGATTATAGAACAATTTAACGTATCAACAACTTTCTTTCTTGAGTGGTTTTTTCGCACCCTAAGTTCCGCAATGATCCGATTGATCCTCATTTCTAAGTAGCCGCTGAGTTCGGCTTCGTGGTGTTATTACATAGAAGGCTACCACACCATTTGTACTAACCACTAGAAATGCAGTTCCATGTTTACGATATTAGTAATTTATCAAAAAGAAATGATTTCACGGAGGGACCATTAAAAGTGGGTCCCACAGACCAATTTACTCCGATCAGCAACAAATAAAGTGATGAATTTTAGTTGAAATTTATTAATAATACACACATAATTTATATACTCTAGTGCTCATCAGAACAATTGCTAATTACCTATGAATTGCCTTGCGCATAAGAATTGCTGAATCCCCTCCAAGCAAATCATCAACACGAAAGTTTGCCAATTCCTCACGACTCATACGTTCCATTTTGCGTTGCAGTACAATCAGATGACGCATCGCCGACCTGTTCAGTTCCATTACCATATCGACTTCATAGCGTTCATCTTCAACTCGATACATATTTTCCTCGTACTGATTCTTCTTAGAAGAAACAAACTGTGAATCTTCACTAGATAGCGATGAGAAACTGATATACGCATCATTGAGAACCTAAGCGAATATAGCACAAGCATAACAAAACCGTTTTTTATTAACTAACAAAGTTAACTATGATCCATGTCACAATCAATTTAAATGACAATTAAGAAAATTATTAAATATGTGAAAAAACTTTGAATACTGAATGCGTTTTTATCGAAAAGAAACTTACTTCTTTAGCAACTAAGCATTTTGCACGACCTGAGCATTTCGGTTGTGGAAAATCGGGCGGTAATGCTCTGTAGCTCACACCACAAATACATAACTTGGAAAAATCCAAATCCAATCGTTTATGTGAGTGCTGCTGTTGAGGATGAAGAGGATGAAGTGGATGCAGAGAGACCAAGGATGCTTGGTTTATATGTGCTGCATGCGAAACCTGTTGAACAGACCCTCCTCCAATAGAGGCGAACTCTGCACAACTAGGGGCACTCATTTGTGCACCACCATGCATAGCGCCTATCGGCTGACAAGGAGACGAACCGTTACAGGGCAGATGCTGGTGATTTTGATGTCCAGAGCTAGAAACACGACAGTTAGTTCCTGGCTGGTTGTATTGCCCATGTAAAGGAGTATGGTTGTTTCGGTTAGAATAGGTTGTTAATTGATGTGAATCAAGCCCACCGGGCCCGACGAGGTTGCCACCTGCTGCAGCATATTCACGCACGTCACAACCATGCTGAGATTGTTGTTGTAAATAATGTCCATGTGAAAACTGATTTTGTTGACCATAATGATTATACGATGAGTAGTTACCGCCATTTGTAAGGCCACCTGTTATATGACCATTGCTAGAGCCTGAAACCCGTGTTGAAGACTGCTTGCCAGATCCGGTAAAACCAACTAAAGCATCATTAAGATCTTTTTCACGTAGACCCAATTGACTAGGCAAATCGCCATCACGAATGTTGCATGCGTACTGTTTAAAAAAATGTAAATTACCGATACAATGGTTTATTTGAATAATAATTGAGGATAATATTTCCTTCATTATAATAATCGTGATCACCGCCTGCACAATTAAAATTTAGTTTCTCAACCTATAAATAATCAAACGTATCAAAATTAATATAACATAGACACTGAACGAAAGCACATAAACCAGTAGTTTAGAAAAGATAACCAGGCGACATTTAATAGATAAGCTGTCGCTGTCCCGTCTATCGGTATGAAATTGGCTTTTCTATGAATGTAATACAAATCAACATTATCACCAATCACTTAATTTAACTTTCCGACTTGAGGGTGAAGATCCTGGCTTGCCGACTGGTCTACATATAAAACTGGCTGTATTAGTAACTCAGGAAAATTTCGATGTGGTTAAAAACGGAATTGCGGTAGTTAGAATAGCTTTCTTCAACCTTAGCCATTCATGGAAAAACGCAAGAATTTCACTTTATCTCAATGGTCGCGAATGCAATACGCACATGTATTTTGGATATACACTAGTGCAGCACAGAAGAAAGCAAGGACGCTTTTTACCCCGAATTAAGCTCCTTACTAAGTAAAGCACGAAGTTCGGATATAGTCCTGGTTATGGGTGACATGAATGCTCAAGTTGGTCGCTTAAGCAACACAGAATTTCATTTAGGTAGAAGATACACTTTAAGCTCGACTCGCAATGATAATGGTGAACGGCTTTTGGATAGCTGCGCTGAACATAGACTATATTTAAGTAGTACAAATTTCAGACGTAGTGTTAAACGTTGTGCTACATGGCGTCCTCCAGCACCCGGACAACGGTGGACTCAAATAGATCATGTAGCAATTAGTTATAGATGGCGTGGTTACATCCAGGATTGTCACTCTTTTTGGAACACTTATGTCGACTCGGACCATGCACTTATCCGTTGTAGATTTTCTCTAAAATTTTCCGGGAAAATAATTAAGAATAAACCCCAAATTGATGTAGGCAAACTCGAACAACCGTCCATCCGACAAAACTATGAAAATATTCTTAACGCTAATCTAACTGGTCTGAATAGCGAAAATCTGAATATGCTTTGGTCCAAGATAAGTTCCACTATGCACAATACAGGTACTACTGTATGTGGCATAGCAGGTCCCTGTAGAAATAATCACTGGCTCTCTGTAAAATCTATGGAGATACTCGAAATAAGGCGCCAAATTCCACCTGGCTCGACTCATAATAATACCCGTCGCAATATAAGACGCCAACTTAAGCGCAGTCTAAAAAGCGATCTCGAAAACTTTTGGAGCAGAAAGGCTGAAGAAATGGAAGTAGCTTTCGCGTCAGGTAACAGTCGCTGTTTGTTCCAACTTATACGCACAACAGGTCCGAGAAAGTTAAAAGTTAGCGAAACTATAAATGATAGTAACAACGAATTAATAACCGATAAAATAAGTCGTCTTGACAGGTGGGCTGAACACTTTAGAGATCAATTTTCTTGGCCACCCGCGTCAGTTCCGCTTCCCGAAAGCATGTCTGCATCAACAGTGTGGAATGTTAATCTCGAAGAGCCATCCGAGTTAGAAGTACGCGATGCAATTCTATCTCTTAAGCGCCGCAAAGCCACCGGCTCCGATGATCTGCTTCCGGGATTGTTTAAGGATGGTGGCGATATAATTTCAGGAGCGTTGACCAAACGTTTTCGTACTATATGGAATGAGGAAACCGTACCATTTGACTGGAATAAGTCGACCATCATTCCCATCTTGAAAAAAGGCAATCGTAATTCGTGCGATAACCATCGTGGTATAAGTTTGACTCCGGTCGTATCAAGGTTCATTGCTTCGATTATCCTACGTCGTCTTAGCGCTTCACTTGAATCACAAACAAGAGAAGAACAGGCCGGATTCCGCGTAGGACGAGGTTGTATAGATAATATTTTTACGTTAAGGCAAGTTCTCGAACAGAGACATTTATATCACGTCCCACAATAGTCGTCTTTCTAGACTTCAAGGGTGCATTTGATTCGGTGGATCGCAATGTTTTATTCCATATCTTGTCGAAAAGCGGTGTGCCCACTAAATTTGTTAATATTATACGAGCTCTCTACACAAATACTTCTGGTCGCGTTAAGGTTTACAACGAATTAACGCATAACTTTACAACCAGCAGTGGTGTTCGTCAAGGTTGTCCACTTTCCCCATTTTTGTTTAATTTTGTAATCGATGCTATTATGAACAACACTCTCTCACACATTCAGGACGCTGGAGTTGAAGTTCTCCCGGGAGATAAACTAGTCGATCTTGACTATGCGGACGATATCGTACTATTATTCGACAATCAGCATGCTACCCAGACCACCTTAAATAGATTAGCAAACGTTGTTCCGTCTTTCGGTATGAAATTCGCACCCTCTAAATGTAAGATACTGTTACAGGATCACCCACCACTCACTCCAACGTTGCGACTGCAGAATGAAGATCTTGACATAGTCGACAGGTTTACATATCTTGGGAGCTCTATCAATAATGTAGGCAATATGTCCGACGAGGTGAGAATACGGATCGCGAAAGCTAGAGTAGCTTTCTCGAATCTTCGTCATTTATGGATAAGCGCGAATATTTCAATTTGCCTTAAAGGTCGTGTTTACAATGTATCTGTACGCGCAGTCTTACTATACGCTAGTGAAACTTGGCCTCTTAGAGTTGATGATCTGAGACGCTTACAGGCATTCGATCATCGTTGTTTGAGAAGCATAGCACATGTTGGTTACCAACAACGAATAACTAAAGTTGACATCCGTAGATGTATTTTGGATCTGACAATAAGTGCTCGTCTTTAGAAAAGCAAATAAGGCTCCATCAACTTCGTTGGCTCGGTCACGTTTTGCGTATGCCCTCATTCCGATTGCCCAATAGAGCTCTGTTCTCTCATCCAGCACCAAATTGGCGTAAGAAACAAGGTGGGCAGATTTTGACATGGCAGAAACAATTAAAGTCACTTACATCCAAATTGGGTAGTATAGGATCCACTCGTCTGCCGGGATGGGGTCCTCGTGCACATCACAGTTCTTGGTTAGAAACCCTTAGCAATATGGCAGCGAATCGAGCTCAGTAGCGGTCTTGTTGCAAATGTATATTAGAATCATCTTCGTAGCTTTCTATTCTTAGTGGGGCAAAGTTAGCTGCGAGGTTCGGTTTGTTTATGACGTGATACGGTGAAATCCGCAAGGAAGATGTGTTGCTGATGTCGCCTTGCCTGAATGCTAACTTGGCCATAATGGTGTTGTGGAGAGGTTTAGTTTGCCTCATTTCTGTGAGTTATCCTGATAAATTTACTCATAGTAGCAAGGTTTTCATTCTCTCTACCCCTCTCCCTCTCTCGTAAATCTCAATAATAATTTATCTAAATTCACTTATATACTTTTTTTTCACTCCTTATGGTTATATGGCAGTGAAACATTAGTCACTTGACTTTTGTGTGGCTGGAAATGATGATATATACAGTCATTCCGCTCGTTATTTTAGAAAAAAATTAAGCAACGTCGATATCCGCAGACACACATTTTTATAAGTCAGTAAGTTCTCCATTTTAGATTTTTTAAATGTTCCATCAGCAGAGCTGGCTTGGTGACGTCTAATGTATAAGTTTAATTTGATTTCGCGGTAGAACATTATTATCCCAACCAGCGCCAAGTTAACGTAAGAAACAAGGTAGACAGAGTTTGATACGGCAAAAACAGCTTAAGCTGACCAGAACACGACCCGTTTGTTTGCAAGAGTGAGATCCACATGCACAACCTAATTGTTGGGTCACTAGACTGTGCGATATGACATCGAACTGTGTACATTGCGATATAGTTGCAGATTTATAGTACAACCACCTTAATTTCTTTTCCAAGTTAGATAGAGTTAACTGTGAGGTTTAATTGTAACGATATAATAAAAACCACAAGAAATCTGTTTTGTTCTGATTGCCTTACATTAAAATTTTCCAGACTTAATTTTGTTGTATGTTGCGTGGGTCTGTATCTAAATCTGAACTATATCCTCCAATTCATAAATCGCTCTCTGATATTTGTCCTTTTATTTTTATTGATTTATGAGCATACAAACCCGCATTTGTTGGCTATTTTTCACAATTCTAGACATAGAAGGCGATGCGTCTTGTATTTTTCCTGCTGTTATACATTATTAATTCAAGATTTTCGTTGTTTTGATTCTCAAATAAACCAGGTGAAATAATTTCGATCACAGATGGTGATGCGCTTACAGCCTTCACAGCTTATCTTATGACCATTTTATTGTGTCATGAATTACGTGCTGTTTTATGTTCTCTTCTTACATTAACTGGATGCATGGCCTTACACATGAGATTAAAGTTTGAACAGAATTTCATATACCCATGATATGATAAAATTTCTATTTTTACCTTTAGTACCCAAGCTTACTTCCTAAGAAGAATTATTGATTTAAGAAATAGGCAGTTCAAACGATTCAATAACATAAAATTACGCGAAAACTGATCAAAAAACATCTAACCTAAGATCATCAAATTTGTCATATAACAATAATTTATGTACAATAAGCTTCAATTATTTTTTTAAACTCAAAATCACTAGAAAACATGTACAAAACAAGGAAATAAACTGTGCGAAAAATTTTAACTTACATTGACAATATCTCTAAAATGCTTCCACAACTCGTTATGTCGTGCAAATAGCTGTCGTGTACCCTCGAACAATTGCTCCTTCGATATAGAATCTTTATTAAATAAATAAATATTCTGTAGAAGTGAGTTATACGCTTTACTGCCAGCAGGGTTTTCGACATTGAAGGCATCCCGAATCTTTATAGAAAAAATACAAATCAACAACGCAAATACATAAAATAGATTCAAATACAGTGCAAAATCAAAAGAAATCTGCAAGAACATTTATATGTAATTAAGTCAAGAAAAGCGTCTGAATCAAGGGTCATCATCAAAATTTCCAGCCACACAAAAGTCAAATGACTAATGTTTCACTGCCATATAACCATAAGGAGTGACAAAAGTATATAAGTGAATTTAGATAAATTATTATTGAGATTTACGAGAGAGGGAGAGGGGTAGAGAGAGAAGGAAAACCTTGCTACTATGAGTAAATTTATCAGGATAACTCACAGAAATGAGGCAAACTAAACCTCTCCACAACACCATTATGGCCAAGTTAGCATTCGGGCAAGGCGACATCAGGGTAAAGGCTCTTTAAAAGAGTCAGATAACCTGGGTGGAAATTCGTTATAGAGCAGCTCGATTGAATAAAAATCATATATTCCAAATTGGAACAAACCACCTTATGATCAGTAACAGTCTGCAGGCATCTATGTAAGAATAAAAAAACTCTAATTACATATTGTATCGGTCAGCACGAGGTAGCAAATTGGTGTTCTTCAATTCGGAAGATATTTCGACGTTTCGATGCTCCGTTTCCAGCACCATCTTCAGGATTGAAATAGCACAGAGTACACTTCCAAATACCATTCCCATAATTGTACTGCGCGTTAAAACAATCCTGAAAAGATATACATGACGAAAGATATATAATGTGAATGATACACGGGGACTGGAAGATCTAGAATGCCAATTGTGCATTATAGACCAATGTTGGTCAATCATGGCTATTGCGCAGATGTTCAAGCCCATAAAAAAACATCGTTCGGACGCCAAGCATATATGAACAGAGGACCCCGTTTTCCTAAATGAGACGGAAATTTCTATGGTATGGTTGATGTTTTCTTTCTAGGTAAATTAAAACGAAAATTAGGAGAATACATCTATGCATTTAAGTTAGAATTTAGATAACTTATTGTAAAAACTTGCAAAATGAGCAGGATATGTTATGAATTGGCTTTCTAAATGGTAAATTTCAAACGTTCTGGCTCTCGGTTATGTTAGTTTAAAAATAATAAACGTTGTTTAATTTCTGTATCTTATATATCAACCAATTGACTGGCTACTATAAACACGCTCAAATTGAACAATTTTATTTGGTAGATGGAAGTTAGAATCTAACCTATCTGGACGTTCTTTCGGCTTAGACAAATGTTCGCATATTAAGTCGAAATTCAGATAATACAAATCGCAACGATAGAATTTAAGCGGAGATTCTATCAAATATTCTGTTTTACACTAAATTTTCAATTAAATATAGCCTTCCTTTTCACAAAATTTAACGTTTACAAAGTATCAAAAATCAACTTTCTTTCAAAATTTAACCACGTAATACAAAATTTGTATAAAATAATCTACATAAATTTTCTTTTAGAACGACTTTTTCTTGTGATAATACCGAATCAATACAAGTTAAATAAATTCAGATCTAAAGCTAAACTGTGAAATTAATTCTTTAAAGTGTAGGCTAAATTGAAAGCTAAAATAACATTTCCACATATAATTCATTTTTTTTAAATCCTAACCTTTGGAATCAGCGCCAAATCATACGCTGAGCCATGCTGTGCTGAGTCTGCAATGCTGGCATCTCGATAATGTGGTGAAGACGGATAATTTTGACGTGCTTTCTTCGCGTTACTCGGCAGGCCTGAACTTGCAGACAAAGAAATACCAGACTCCGACACGGCTCCACCAGAAACCGATAACCCTTCTGATGGTGAGGTCGCGCACACTTGCCCAACGGTCCCACTACTGGAAACAGCAACACCACTACGGCGATCCGTTGCACATGAGATTCGAGAAGGAATATCTTGATGTAAATCAGCTCTGCTGCCAACTGGTGAACTGGCACACCCCGAGCTTGAAGATACAGCAGAACGTTTTAGCTTTTTTGTTGTAATTAAGGAGGATTGCTTTAAGGATTCGGCGACAGACAAAGCCGCGTTACCGATGCTGGTGCCACTAGCACTTCCAACTGATGACGAAGCAGGTGATCCACTGCTAAAACTACTATTACTACTTGCCACAGCTTGCGATAAAGAACCAGTTGTATACGCAGCAGTTAAAGCAACAGTAGTCACTGCATGTGAAATGGTTTGTGTATTACCTAGACTGCTCACTGTGCCGGAAATTGTCGTCGATACACGATTCAAATTTCGCTCACCGAGAGCTGCATGGGCATAACCAGAATCATTGCTAATCGACCCTTTTCTACCCGAAAATGAATCGGTCTGAAATAAAGAAACACAAATTAAGACTATACTGAAATCAGGAAATTGAGATACAAAATAATAATTTAATTAATTACGCCTATTATAGATGTGTTTTTCGGCTGATCAATTTATTAATTAAGGCTTCATTAAAATGAAAAATGCGATATAAAAACTCATTTTAAATTAGAATAATTATAAAAGAAAAAAGCTACGTGTCAATGACACTAATGAATAGATATGTAAGGTATTAACCATCGAGCAAAAGCCAGTATTGTCGGAAATAATAACATGAACCCTGTCGAAGATAAAATACATTTTTTCGTTAATTACACAGATTCCATCTCTAATTTCAACATAATTGAATTTTTTTAAATTGATTTCGCGGGTGGTGGTACCAAATCTTTAAATTAAGTTTGCGAGCTTGAAGTAAGCACAAATCCCAGTATTTAACCAGACGTCGAACCACATAACAAAATGTGCGACTGGCGGTAGTTTTGTTATGCTGTTCGACGATAATTTAAATACAATGAGATTGGTGTTTACTTCAAACACAAATACGTAGTGAAATAATGAAGGCAAATGGGAAAACTTCTGTCTACTTTTGATCACTATTGACGCCTCTTCCGAGATCTCCAGACATCAGCTTTAATGAGGCATTTTTAGGAAATCGCCAGTTTATATCGCTGAGCACTAAGTAATATCTTTAAGCAAAGCATACTGTCGATCTCGCTTAATGATGCCAGCTTGAGGGCGGTCTTTCGATTGATGTATATAATCAATTAAGTTAAAAATTGATAGCTAAGCGCCAAAAGGAAATAATGAAGAACAGACTTTACGAGCCAACTAGTTCTATATGAACGTTCTTTGGTGTTTCATCACAAGAATCGCAAAGGGCGTAAGCCAGCCATGTCCTGGCTGGATTGTTAACTTGATCACGGCGCAACGTAAACTCAAAAACCAAGCTGCAATTGAATGAGAAAAACATGTAAGACTCTGGCGGAAAATATGATTCAGTAGAAAAGCCTGAGTAATTATACATTATAGCAGTATCTTTTATATCATACCTTATTTTTAAAATATTGTATTTTTTCTGCTAAAGGAAACAAGCCGTTGATCCGAAGCAATTCAAATCTCCGACGTAAAGACTGACGGGTTCTAGCTAATCAAATTGATGATGTTCGCATAAACGTTGCCCGTAATACAATGAAAATGAAATCCCATCTTGAATAAAGCGCCATATTCGGTTGTGTTGCGCAGTTAACATCTGGTGGTGATGAAATGATAGCATATGCGATGTATATGTTTTATCCGTTTACGGAAAATTTCTCAACCGGCGTGCAGTGTTCAAATCCTAGTTAGCCACCACATCATAATCTAGCTGACTCATAGTCAGTCCAGTACAAATACTAGAGTTTAACCTCCTGCACTGCCCACCCCAGTACCGCAGTTGCAGCGATAATTTCTGATTTTATGACTATGTGGTAGTAAATAACCAGTTTTAATTATGACGGATCGCTAGTATAGAAGTTATAATAAAGTTGATAAACCTAAAAATGACAACAGCTTGCTTCAAACAAATTTCTTAATCTTAAATGCATGGCCTTTAAAATGCGTGACTTCGCAAGGCCAAAACAAGTATTTCAGAGAACAATTATGGTTTTCCAGATAATTCCTATAATGTACATCAACGTATGGAACAGTATACAGCACATACAAGAAAATGAAACTAGTGATGCCACATATACAGTATGAGACAAATTTACCCACTAAGAGCTTAGTGTTTTCTCATATTCCTTCTCCAATTCTAAATCTAATAGGACAGTTCACCAATCATCCCTAGTTTAAAAAACTATTGAAACCAGCACGAAATTTCTATAGTCATAACATATAAATAACAGTCTGACCTTTCACTAGACAGTTGCGTGTCACATTTGTGTGCATATCCATTACTGTTACGTTCATCCACCTAAGCGAAACTAGAGTAATGGAATACGAATTAATAATTTGCAAGCGTCGGACAATTTTTTAATACTCACCTTGTGAAATGACGTAACTGAAGTCGCCCTCATTTTTTCGGGTGAGGAAAGCCCATGATAAGTGGAAAAAACTATAAGCCAGGCGTGAAATTTCAATTAAACCACACACGGTGTACTCATGAATCGCTTGCTTAATAACAGTTGTCATATCGATAAATAGGCACACGTAACACATGTTCGTTGTTACTAAATGTGAACTAGATGAACGTGATCGGTTAATGAGCTTAGATATAGTATTTATGCACACGAATATACTGGTACCTTAAGCCCTGGATAGTTTTCGACGTTACATAATTGATTAACGGCTAATATTAGAAGCAAAATGACGTTTGGACACACTGTGTAGATGATGTACACATGTATACGACAACTCTAATTGGAAGCGCAACTGGTTCCTCCTTCGCTCATATCTTTTTACCCCTAGACTATTAACTACTTTCAGAGCGTTAAGTTTCTTCCTGCTTAGCCTCCAAATTAGACAAGTCGCCTTAGACTCTAAACGTCTAATCTGGGAACTCTAATACCATACTACAATTTGTTCTACTAACACTCCTCGTTTTGTTTCAGCAAACTATCGGAAACTTGCCTGGATAATCTGACGGTATACAACTGACGCTGAATTTTTATCGCCATCCAACAGTCTTAAATTCAGTCAACTGAAGTCAGTGAACCCTTCACGCGATACTGGTACCTTGATACTCCACAAGTTTCAATCTAGTTGTTTTTACTTTAGTTAATACACCTAACAGAAACTCAAAAATTACGACAAAGAATTCCGACGGTCGATGTCTCACGCTGGTCCTTCCTCGCCTTCCATCTCAATCTCAAATTTTTCATCCGACGACAGCAAAGCCTACATTGATATTCTGACACTTCAAGAGTCATAATCTAGTCGACCCTTACCTAGCCAAATGGAATCTCTTTCTCCTCAGAACGAACAATCACGAAGTTGATGAAAGCGTTCCTCTAATCGTTAAATACTTTGCTAGCCCTTTGTTCATTCAACTTTACATATCAATACTTTTGAATTGTACCTTATCTCAATTGTTGGGCCAGCTGGCCTATGTTGCCAAATAAATTTACTATTATCATTATTATTTAAAATTTCATTATCATCATTTCCAGCCATACCAAATTCGAAAGTGACTAATGTTTCACTGCCATATAACCATGAGTGAAAAAAAGTATATAAATGAAAGCAGAAATAATATTTTAGACAAATTATTAGTGAGATTTACGAGAGAGATAGAGAGAGATAGCTACCATGAGTAAATTTATCAGGATAACCCACAAAAATGAGGCAAAATAAGACTCGCCACAACACCATTATGGCCAAGTTAGCATCATCAATACAGCTTCTTTGCGGTTTTCACTGTATCACGTCATAAACAAACCAAATGTCGCAGCTAACTTTGCCCTACTAAGAAAAAAAGTTACGAAGATGATACTAATGGACATCTGCAACAAGATCGCGACTGCGCTCGATTCGATGCCATATCGCTAAGGGTTTCTAACAAAGAACTATGATGCGCACGAGGACCCCATTCTGTCAGACGAGTGGGTCCTATACTACCCAATTTGGATGTAAGTGAAATAATTTAAATTTAGAAAACCTTATAAAAAAATAGGGTTTCTCAATGGGACAACCATTGTTGGTCCTAATAGCAAATATCTTCATACATTACTTGGAAGATAAGCACTTTGGTGACACCACTGAAGGCAAAATGGTACCTACAACTCTTGGATGATACTATTGATCTGGAATCGTGGTAATGATGAAACGGTAAATTTCTAAAACTAAACTAATCGAATCAATGCACTCTAGAAAATGTGAATTACCAATTTTGGATGTCAAGTTAATTAGAAAGAGATATTTAATGAAGGATGCCTACTCGAGAATCCTTCTTAGTTTCAACTCCAATTACCTGTATCGTATAAAAACCGTTGTTTTTCGGAATTAAAATGAAGACATAAAATATAGGAAGGTGGAATTAGGTATACTGCATGATCAATACAACGCTAATGATTATTCTTTAATAGAAGCAACAATGATGGATGTTGTAAGAAAATTTCATTCCAATTCAGCGTACATAAAAACTATTAAAAGAAAAGTCCTAAGATTATGGCGCTACCGGAATATAAGCTATGTAGGAAAGTCAAATAAATAACTTAAAATTCATTATAGGGACAGCTTATATAATTAAATGACCAGTGGTTGCGATAACGGTGATAATTACTTTAATCAAGGTTGTGATCTTGATAAAAACCTGAATCATTATGTACATACATTTGTCAGTATAAGCTAAGCATTGTATAGTGTAGAGAAGGAAATTCATCCAGTAGACCAGTTTCGTCCCTATTGGGAACTCATTACGTAATATCAAGAATTTTTCGCAGACGGGGCTCGAACCTTGGCACATCTGTTTTGGAAACTTGCTCTAACCACTGAGGCTCCGTTCTGCACACTAAACACAATTTTCATCTATATACTAAGTAATGTTTCTTGGTTGGCCTTCCCTTTAGGTCGAGTCTATATGACATCTATTTAATCCTAAAGTTCCAACTAGCCGTCTCAAATCTGTCATTATAGAACAGACACCACATTACATTGGGAGGTGATACCGAATTAAACATTTATATAATTAAATGAAGTGTTTGCGCGGGCGGTGATAACAATTGCTCTAATCAAGGTTGCGAATTCCAAATAGTATAATATATTTATGCATACACACACATACGTGACGTGTACCTATTTAATAATATGACAACAAGCCAATCCTATGTAGAATATGAACAGTTGAAATAAAATTTGCCATGTGCACTGCTTGTCTGAGTTTTCATTTGCCATAGCTTGAGGTTATGGTGAGTTTACGTGTTTTATTATACATAACTCACCCGAAAAAGTTATGGCGACCTGAATTACATCATTTCGCATGGTGAGTATAAAGAATAGTAAAACTCATATGAATGGTAAATTTATTTTCAGCGACTCTATTTATACTTAGTTGGATGAATATAACAGTTATGCATATGCACACACACACACGTGACACGCAACTATCTAGTGAAAAATCAGTTTTAAGTTTTAATGATATGGCGACCGCCAATGGCCATTTTTTCATTTATTAAAGCAAGATTGTGTTCCTTTTTATTCGATCGGCTATATGAAGGACTAGCATTCGCTCCTTTTTTTAAAATTATGCCCTATAATATATTGTATATCCCTGATACTCTTCTAGATCACTATATTTTCTCATTTAGTTAGTTTCACGCATTTATTAACTATGGGTGATAATGATCCTCCGAAATAAACGAAAAAGCAAGATTTTATCATGAAGCGGTAAATAATGTTTTCTATATGATTGCCAATTTAGATAGCAGTAAATTAATGAATAGACACATTTAGAGAATGGTCCGATCAAAACAGAACAAGAGTACCGCACAATAAGAATTATTACAATGATTATTAAACACGAATATGCAGAACCGGAGAACCAATGAGATTATCCCCATACACACTATACTACGAGTACCACTAAAGCTAAACGTTATTACACCAGTAAAATATGCTGATACTTCACTGGCGCATTACGAAACTCCATTGTGTGGATTGCCAATGAGCACCGGGTTTTATATAATAACAACTAATCTATAAAACGACTTTCTATTATCATATTAATTATTTTAAAACACAAATAGGCTAATGGAGCCATAAAATATTAAATAAGGCAAAGCTTCTCAAGTAGTTCTGATGAATTAAAACAATATTTTTATGGATTTCCAATTATTATTACCTGAAATCTAATTTAACTAAACATACACACCACATTAGGTTAGGTACAACCAATTAAAATGAGATGACTTTTACCTATTTATTATTCCGAAAAAAAATATTTTAAAGCATGAGGACGATAAGACAGGAAATCCGTTCTACATTAGTTACTTATTTATAACGATAAATGTGGATAATTTTCTATATTATAAGATTTTAGTTAAAGAGTTGCACACTAAATGTATATTAGTAAAATTCATAACAACAATATAAAAACTTCAAATATATCAATTATTAACGTCGATAAATGTAATTTAATAACAAGTACGAAATCAAAGTTGTGCATGTGAATCCTACTTATTGAAGGAAAATAAAATTTAAGGGCATAGTAATAGACCACAGTATCATTAATATAAAACAACTTACATCACATACCGACTGAGTAGGATTACACCCCGGTAAGAACTGATGAAATTCGTCTAGAAGATCATCATGTCCATGAAAAAGGTTTGCCACTTTTTGATATACAGTTTTTTCGGCTTGTCGTCTATATGAGGGATCGGAGTGTTTTTGTTCTTTTTGATACCAATGTAATATAGTTAGAAACCTATTGTAAACCTCTAATTTGGAAGCAAATCGGTTCTAAATACACATAAGAAACAAACCAAATACTTACCTTTATTTTATTTACATATAAGCAAGCATGATTAAATGACTCTTCATGATTGTATGATTGAATTTGATTAATTGGGACACTTTGTGCTTGGTAAGGATCCCGGATTCCCATAACACTTGTTGGCGAGGCAATATGAGAATTTGGTAGATAGGCTGTACAGTCTCCTTTTGATATATTTTGCATTTGCCCACTAACTTGAGCGGACGATGCAACATGATGGTTTGAACCACACATCTGTCTGGTGGGTGTATTTAAAGGCATAAAGTTATTCGACACCAGTCCAGACGATAATTGACCAGAATTCCCTAAGTCTGACAAGTCTCCTTGTCGACTAATGCCTCCGACAGATTTGATACTTTCTAATCCTGGTGATCCGATATTTTCGTTTGAAACATTCTGGCTTACACTGCCAAAGTTATTTTCATTCTGCAATCCTTGTGGGATAAAAGTGTTAAAACCAGTTATTAGGTCATCATGGCCACGAAATAAGTCTTTCACGCGCCGTATAACAGCTTCCGTACCGATGCTAAAATGGTGGTAAATTCACAATCAGAAAGACCTACGTTTGAGCTTTGAATTCTCGCATAACATCCAAGAAATCTGTATATATCTCGTCCTGTCCTGCAAATCTATTTTTCACCACCTCAAGATATGCCAGAGCATCTTCCACTCGTAAACGCATTTTGAAGCTATTTAATCAAAGATTTATATAAGAAATAATAAAAATCTATAAAAAAATAATTATACTTAAAACGATAACTATCACTAATGACAATAATTTCACAAAAACCAACTTATTTTATTCTGACTATTTTAATATATTTTATGTACCACAGTACCAGGATAAACATGCATAGAAGAGGAAATCGTTAAATATACTGAACTTTCAAAAATTTACCTGCAGAAGGTAAACAATAAATTTCTATCTACGCCATCCGCTCAACTAATTTGCGTAAAAACCGGAACTGAAAAATTGCTCATTTTAACAAAATGTAATTTTTAACTATTAATTTATTACCAAATTAAAGCACTAGTATTGTGTAATTTTAGGTATACATATATTATACATATATGATGTTAAATAATAATTGTGCTGGCCCTAAAGAAAACTTTAGTAGAGTCTACAAATTAATTCTCAATAAGAGGCTAGAATTTTTCTGGTTAGGTTTTGTACAGGACGGTATTTCTCCAAAAATAAATTTATTTACCATTTTCAGTCCAATATTTACAGATTTCTATGATAAGTAAACATAGTAATAAACAAAGTCTATTCTGTAAACAAGTTCTACCCAGTGTAACGGCTCAGATAAATTCGCCGACATATTGCCTAAATGAAATTCAAATTTCATTACGCGGTACCAATTAAAACAAGCAAAATTTGTCGTTAACCAATGGCGTGCGACCTTGCGCTTGCACAAGTATATAAGCACGGTGCATTTACCGTGCATCTTTCACACTCTTGATATTTAAGTCCTGTGCATTACGCTTTATTGCTGTCGCTCTCTCTTCTTGACTGTTTACCGGCACAGATATCTAGACTTACGTTTATCACGCTGTGTCACCTAGTCACTTGGTTTTCAGTGACGCCAATATTATTGTTGATGCACAACTAGTCATACGTGATCGATTATCTTTTAATTGGTCTTCTAAGTGTTCCAGCCATCACGGTGTTGCCGCAGATCTTCAAAAAGACAATTCTGAGCCTTCACACAGCAACACATCTCTCTGGTTTCAACAACTCTACTTATTCCGGTGTATCCACGCGAGGAAACACCAGTCAATCAGTTAGAGCTGGCCTCAAGTGTCTAGGAGTACTTTTTGACATTTCAACACTACCAAACTTTCTGGACATATGCCGGAGAACGCAATTCCGGTCCTGATAAGGGCGACCCATATAACTATCGCCTATCATCTACAACCTGTTAACTATTTGTAACATCGTACGGCATTTATATGCACCAGTTATTGGCGTAAATTTAAAAAAAACGAAGTAGAAATGACCTATAGAGAAGTATTCAGTTGTCGGTAATTTTTCCAGTCGTGCGTGATATCTCTGCTGACTTTTAGAGACATCTTTTTTCTTGTCAATTTTACCATTTCTGATTATCTTGTGAACGAGTTTCCGTTCTTATTCGCGCATATTTGGATTGTCAAGGAAAATAATCTCAAATTCGCTTCAGGTTCTCACTTCAAGAATGGTTCACATTGGTAATCAGTGAGACAGCGAGTATAACGACTTTATTATAATAAATATTATTTAAATATAATGTTTAACAGAGATAAATGTGAGAATACAGAGATGTTGACCAAAATATTAAGTAAATTACCTTATGAAAAATACTAAGGAATTTATTTGTTCTAAATTTGGTGAATATTCCGAGCCTGACATCTCAGGAGCTCTCTTATTCGACTGACCGAATGACTTCTACAGTATTAGGATATTTTTCAAGTCTAAAGTATATTATAAGTTCCCTAGGCAATGAAATCTCAGACGGGTCAGCAGAGACTCCTAATCTGACACTTGTTGATCATTGGGCCAGATTTCCATAAGAAAATCAGCAATTTAATGAATAATATTACTATGGCATCTATGTGTATGTTCAGGATGGCGCTACAGAATTCTCAAATAATTTTATTTACAATTCCAGGACGATGTTTATCGTTGGAAAGCACATCACACAAACAATTTGATAATCCTTATGTCAAGTGAAAATTTGTTTGCTACTTGACGTATTGATTGTAAAATTGTTTGTGTGATGTGCTTTCCATTGAAAAATACCTCCATATCCGGAGGTCGAAATATCTGGAAAAATCAGGTAGTATCACAACACGAGAAAATAGTAACTAATCTATTTCATGTCGTGCAATACGCTTCTTTTAAGTGATTATCATGGTTGTATTTAACCATTCGATCTGGGCACCATTCTAGACACTCGCGGAAAAATTAATTATATGCAAGTACAGGAATTTGTTGTGCCAGGTAGACAGAGTAGAGCTGATTGATAAGCCAGCTATGCTTTATGTTTGGATATGATAAGTGATAGGTATATAGCGTACGAGTAGTTTCATTGCTCACATGTGAAGACCACACGCAAATTTGTTTTATCAATCAGTTTGTACAGCTTTGGTAGAGAGGCACATTGATGAGACGAAATATACTATTGAAAGAAATTCAACTCCAAATGTATGTTTTGCGATAAGGCCTATCTTGGTATATGCAGCTACTATTTGGAACCCAATAAAAAGTTGTTTGTCTTATATGTTAGTAGTTGTGTTAAGAAAAATGGTGAAAGTTATTTTCCTTTTGTCTTATGTAACCTATGAATCTAGGTTAAAATTTTTGGCTTTACAATCTTTATGGATTAGAATTTTACTTTATTGCATAAAAGTATTTCACTTAAATCAATAGACAGTCATGTATATGAGTCCGATTACGGAGGTTCTTGATATAGGGACTAGATCGGATTTATCTGAAATTGCTCCGTATATTGTTGGAAGGCTTAGAGGTTTGCAATTTTTATTTTCTGAAATTTCCTTTAAATATAATCTATTACCAAGCACATTACATGACAGACCACAGGTCATGATCTCGATCAAATTCTTTAGTGTTGAAAGAGACATCATAATTGTTTTTATCTTTTAATGTTCGAATTTAACAAGACATTAGCTCTGATTATCAAATTAAGTTAGTAACGCAATAAAGTGCAAACTTTTTATGTTCTAATTTATTCCGCAAATCCGTGTCAAATTCACTGGCAATTTTAAGGATTTATCGTAAAATTAAAAAAGTATCTCAAATTATCTAACTGTTTTCTTCAGTTTCCGCTAATCAAATTGAAATCGTTTGCATTATTATACTATATTTAAGCAGGGCTTTGCAAAAATGTTTGTTTGATATTGTGATTTGAAAATTTGAAATGGGAAAATCTAATGTTAATTGTCAATTATACTGTTGCTTTAGCTCTCCGCAAATTATTATATCAGTCAACATATATTGCTTGAATTCAGAGATTTTATGTATAAATTATATTGTACGCCAAAATTTTGCTTTGATTCTTTTGCTTTTTAAATTGGGGTTACTCCAAAATATACAACCGTACACTTCTACATTTTGTAGTTCGATTTCTCCCTTTATAAATTTAAATTAGAAATTTACTTTTCCACCTGAATTTTCTGCTTATTCTTTATCCACATATTGCATTATGTAAATTATATGAATTATATCTTATTCAGTTCTGGAACATTCCTCTTTTAAATAGTTGCGAGTATTTATTTTTTTTTGTTCATAATATTTTTTAGTTTCCTGTTTTCAGTACTAAAGTACACAGTCTTTATTTATGAGAGCGAAGACAGCCCTCTGGCTTCTAACTAATGTCACGTCTTAGTTATAACACAAATTTTTACCAACATACTTATTCCATCAGATATTATTCTTTTTCAGTTATTACGGGGATTGGAATCCAAGGCAGACCGGTATCTTAGTTTATTTTATTGACAATTATATAATCGCGTTATAGATCGATTTTAGATCTGCACATGATTCTGGAGTATGCACTTTCCGATTTGCTGCTTGGAAAATTTGTGGCGGAATTTTTTTATTTGATTGAAATGGGTGCAAGTCTCAGATATCGCGAAGTTAGTTTATGTGAAAAATTTAGTAAGACGGGTTGGGATGACCCATCTGGAATGTCATCCGCGATTGACCGTTACTAATACTATAGACCAAATGGGTGTTTTATACACTCAAATGCGTCCGGTTTAGTGTGTGAAGCTCTTGATAGTGTTCATAGGAAGCATCTGTTGTTCGCGTCTCTGTTATGAATTATAGAACACGACCACTTTAAAAATATGAAATATATTTGCAAAGAGTGGCTCATTAAAGTGATAGAAAATTAAAGTATAAAAGAGTTATAAATTTTATATGAAGACCTAAGTTCTAGTGTAATACGCGGCTCCGCGTTACAACCCAATGAAGTTCAATTGTGACAAATATAGTTCTCTTTAAGGTCAAATAGTCTAACTCTGGTTTTACACAATATTACTCTTAACTGTGATTTTAGCAACAATCTCTGTGAGTATGAAGCCGTTTTAATTGAGATTTATTGAACTGCAAATTTAATTGTAATCAATGGGATTTTGTTTGATAAAAATACACATCCGCGCGCAATTCACAGGTAACATGCAGTGGTTATAGGTGACATGAAGATCAAGTTCGGCATCAGTTTGTTCATAGGAAGCATCTGTTGTTCGCGTCTCTGTTATGAATTATAGAACACGACCACTTTAAAAATATGAAATATATTTGCAAAGAGTGGCTCATTAAAGTGATAGAAAATTAAAGTATAAAAGAGTTATAAATTTTATATGAAGACCTAAGTTCTAGTGTAATACGCGGCTCCGCGTTACAACCCAATGAAGTTCAATTGTGACAAATATAGTTCTCTTTAAGGTCAAATAGTCTAACTCTGGTTTTACACAATATTACTCTTAACTGTGATTTTAGCAACAATCTCTGTGAGTATGAAGCCGTTTTAATTGAGATTTATTGAACTGCAAATTGAATTGTAATCAATGGGATTTTGTTTGATAAAAATACACATCCGCGCGCAATTCACAGGTAACATGCAGTGGTTATAGGTGACATGAAGATCAAGTTCGGCATCAGTTTGTGTTTCTTTTCATCAATTATCGGTGATTAAAAAACATAATCAAAAGACTTCGGATTTACTATTGTGTTTCTTTCCATCAATTATCAGTGACTATAAAATATAATCTAAAGACATTTCGGATTTACTATTGTGTTTGTATGTATTAGGTGTTGCAAACCTAGTAACAAATTAGTTCAGTTGCGACAAGAAGTATAAACCAAAGGCAGCATGAACCGAAATTATAATCTCATGCACAATCGTTTCGTGCTTACTGGCGCCTCATCAGTAGGAGCCGGTATTACGCCCTTTAACCACTATATGTTTGCTCAAGGAATGTGGAATAATAGGACGGTAAAATCTCCTAGACGAATGTGTAAACCTGCAATAGTGAAGCTAAAATCATCTTAAGTCAACGACAATGCGACTTCAACGCTAACTCACACTATATAATATATATAACGAGTCTGTAAAGGATACTAACACAATGGCTCTTGTATTAATAACCGATACCAACATAATTGTACCGAAAAGGTACATGGTACTAACACTATAGTTACCGAGTCAGTACATAATACCAACCTGATGGATATCAATTTATGCTATAGTTCACCAAAATTGAGAATTACAACAATTTCTAAACACCTGTTACTCCAGTAAATCCATACACTCTGGCCTAGATCGATATCATTTATCAAATTTCGCGGTTAGCATGACATCATTCAATTCAATATATTACAGTTAAATACTGTTTGTTGCGAATAACTAATATATATGCAAGTATGTATTAGGTGTTGCAAATCTAGTAACTAAACTAGTTCAGTTGTGACCAGAAGGATAAACCAATAGTAGCATGAACGGAAAGTATAATCTCATGCACATTCGTTTCGTGCTCACTGGCGACTCATCAGTAGGAGCCGCTATTACGCTCTTTAACCACTATATATTTGGTCAAAGAATGTGGAATAATAGGACGGTACAATCTCCTAGACGAATGTGTAAACCTGCAATAGTGAAGCTAACATCATATAAAGTCTACGACAATGCGACTTCAACGCTAACTCACACTATATAATATATATACCGAGTCTGTAAAGGATACTAACACTATGGCTATTGTGTTAGTAACTGATACCATTTTTGTACCAAAGAGTACTGGTACTAACACTATGGTTTCCGAGTCGGTACATGATACCAACTGATGGATATCAATTTATGCTAAAGTTCACCCAAATTGAGAATTACAACAATTTCTGAACACCTGTTACTCCAGTAAATCCATACACTCTGGCCTTGATCGATATCAGTTATCACATTTCGCGGTAAGCATGACATCATTCAATTCAATATATTACAGTTAAATACTGTTTGTTGCGAAGAACTAATATATATGCAAGTATGTATTAGGTGTTGCGTACCTAGTAACAAATGAGTATTTAACTGTGATATATGGAGATTCAATGTAGTCGCATTGTCGTTGAATTTAGATGATGTTAGCTTCACGGTTTACACATTTCGTCTAGAGATTGTACCGTCTCTGTTATCTAACATTTCTTGACCAAATAGTATGGTGGTTAAAGGGCGGCAATACCGGCTCCTACAGTACGAGTCGCCAGCAAGCACGTGAACGAATGTGCATGATGCATACTTTCCGTTCATGCTGTCTTTGGTTTATCCTCATCTGGTCGCAACTAAACTGGTTTGTTGCACTGAGGTTCGCAACACCTAAAACACTTAATTGCATATATATTAGTTCTTCGCAACAAACGAGTATTTAACTGGTTGAATAAAAGACAAGGATAATATTTAAGCATGTATTAGGTTTCAGAACCTAGTAACAAATTAGTTCAGTTGTGACCAGAAGGATAAACCGAAAGGCAGCATGAACGGAAAGTATAATCTCATGCACAGTCGTTTCGTGCTTACTGGCGACTCATCAG
>JAQBSW010009088.1:0-30590 GCA_029291075.1 Eudiplozoon nipponicum | reverse complement strand
GCTTCGAGTAGAACGACTCCTTATAATCCAAAAGGAAATGAACAGGTAGAAAGAATGAATGGTTCCTTATGGAAATCGATCCTTCTCGCTCTCAGATCAAAAAGGCTTTCAGTTGAAAATTGGGAATGCGTGCTGCTGGACGCATTACATTCACTCATGGCATGTTTTTATGACGAGTGTTTTTGAATTATTGGTCTCCCCCATCTCAGTTACGTCATTTACATTGAGTGTGTAAAAAACGAATAGTTATGGAATGCAATTGATAAATTATTACTCAGCCACTCTGGTCTAAATTAGTTAGATGAAAACAACGGTCATGAATAATGCACACACACACGTGACACGCGAATATCTAATGAAAGATCAGTCTGAGGTATATAAATATTATGACTAGAGGAAATAAAACACTTGCTTCATTTGTTTCGTTAGATGCAACTGATGAAGGCCTACGGTAAGATGGGCCGAAATATATTGCTAAAACAAAATTACTGGAACAATGAAAGCTGCGTTAGTCAAAACGCAATTAGGTAATTTCAATTAATTCAGGTGCCAAACACGGAAATTCCTTCAAGAATGATATAGTTCACCGAAACTGAGAATTACAACAATTTCTGAATACCTGTTACTCCAGTAAATCAGAAATTGTTTTAATTCTCAATTTTGGTGAACTATAGCATAAATTGATATCCATCAGGTTGGTACCATGTACCGACTCGGAAACCTTAGTGTTAGTACCATGGACCTTTTCGGTACAATAATGTTGGTATCGGTTATTAACACAATAGCTATAGTGTTAGTATCCTTTACAGACTCGGTATATATATTATATAGTGTGAGTTAGCGTTGAAGTCGCATTGTCGTTGACTTTAGATGATGTTAGCTTCACTATTGTAGGTTTACACATTCGTCTAGGAGATTGTACCGTCCTATTATTCCACATTCTTTTACCAAATATTTAGTGGTTAAAGGGCGTAATACCGGCTCCTACTGATGAGTCGCCAGTAAGCACGAAACGAATGTGCATGAGATAATACTTTCCGTTCATGCCGCCTTTGGTTTATCCTTCTGGTCACAACTGAACTAATTTGTTACTAGGTTCGCAAAACCTAATACATACTTGCATATATAATAGTTCTTCGCAACAAACAGTATTTAACTGTAATATATTGAATTGAATGATGTCATTCTTACCGCGAAATGTGATAACTGATATCGATGAAGGCCAGAGTGTATGGTTTAACTGGAGTAACAGGTGTTCGGAAATTGTTGTAATTCACAATTTGGGTGAACTTTGGCATATATTTATATCCATCAGGTTGGTATCATGTACCGACTCGGAAACCATAGTGTTAGTATCCGGTACTCATCGATTTCATAAAAAGGTATCAGTTACCAACACAATAGCCATAGTGTTAGTATCCTTTACAGACTCGGTATATATATTATATAGTGAGAGTTAGCATTGAAGTCGTATTGTCGTTGACTTTAGATTATGTTAGCTTCACTATTAAAGGTATACAAATTCGTCTAGGAGATTGTACCGTCCTATTATTCCACATTCTTCTACCAAATATATAGTGGTTAAAGGGCGTAAAACCGGCTCCTACTGATGAGTCGCCAGTAAGCACGAAACGAATGTGCATGAGATTATACTTTCCGTTCATGCTGCCTTTGGTTTATCCTTCTGGTCACAACTGAACTAATTTGTTACTAGGTTCGCAAATTCCATTAGAGCAGTCTTATTAGATTTCTAATGAAGACACCGTAAACAAAGAGTCGGTACGTCATACGATCAAGATTAGATCTACATTAATTTATAGTTGTTAGTACAAATGGTGTAGAAGTCTTCTGAGTGACTGGACGATTTAGCACCCAGCGATCAAGCAGCCAAACTCAGTACGTACATGGAAAAAAGGATCAATCGGATCACTGCGGAAACATGAATGATATTCGACAACCCACAAAAGAAAATTGTGGTTACATTAAACATAATATAAATTGTCCCACTTAGTGACAATACAGTAGTAAGATCAATTGTACAAAACCGCAACCACGACAGCACAGGTCTACCCATTTTATATTTCAACAAATTCATTAAAAATACCTCTGGCCCAGCAAGCATCATGCGCATGTGACAGAGCTGCAGCCATTGAAATATAAATTCTATAACCATTTAAATGTTCAGAATGACAATGTGACATTATTCCTGAAATAAAAAGATTTCATATCTCACTGGTATTTTCCCATTAACAATGTACAGCAACAGGCCACCAATTCATAATAAAATGCAATTTAAAAATTATGTAATTTCATTTAGATTCCTTACCTTCAGCTACGATTTAGTCTTCTTCCTTTATAGCACAGTTATACTTTGTGTTGAAGCGCATTTACACAAACTTGTATTGCTATTTCTGGATTTAATCTAGTACACATAGTGTAAATCTCATCATACGAAAATAATGCAGTATTTCCTTGTGCGCAATATAAATTACTGCAACAAATTATATATGCACTGAGGTAATACTTGTCTAAATTTTTCGCATACCTCATGCGAGCACCCCCTCCATTCCGTCTACGATAAATGTAATAACTTCATTTATTAGGGCTTAACTGCCCATTTAATATCGACAGTTTGCCTACATCACCGCGCTTACGACTTGCACAATGGTGAATTCCCTGTCGAATTTCAACTCACTCCTGGCATATTTAATAATTTATCTATCCTCCAAGGCCACAAAAAACTTTAGCGCTAATTCAGCTAACCAGAATATAACTTTTTTGTGTGCACATGTGCATGAGTGTGAATTTTAAGCATAATAGAATTTATCTCACTAGTGACAATACAGTAGTGTGATCAAATGTACAAAAGCGCAATCACGCTACCCATTTTATAGTTCAACAAATTCATTAAAAACGCCCCCGTGGCTTAGCAGACAACATGCGCATGTGACAGAGCTACAGCCAATGAAATCTAAATTCCATAACCATTTAAATGTTGAGAATGACCATGTGACATTATTCCTGAAATAAAAGGATTTCATATCTCACTGGTATTTTCCCATTAACAATGTAAAGCAACGGGTCACCAATTCATAATAAAATGCAATTTAAAAATTATGTAATTTCATTTAGATTCCTTGGTAGCGTATCTTACCTCTAGCTAAGATTCAGTCCTCTTCCTTTATAGCACAGTTATACTTTGTGTTGAAGCGTATTTACACAAACTTGTATTGCTATTTCTGGATTTAGTCTAGTACACATAGTGTAAATCTCATCATACGAAAATAATGCGGTATTTCCTTGTGCGCAATATAAATTACTGCAACAAATTATCTATGCACTGAGGTAATACTTTTCTAAATTTTTCGCATACCTCATGCGAGCACCCCCTCCATTCCGTCTACGATAAATGTAATAACTTTATTTATTAGGGCTTAACTGCCCATTCAATATCGACAGTTTGCCTACATCACCGCGCTTACGACTTGCACAATGGTGAATTCCCTGTCGAATTTCAACTCACTCCTGGCATATTTAATAATTTATCTATCCTCCAAGGCCACAAATGACTTTAGCGCTAATTCAGCTAACCAGCATAACTTTTTTGTGTGCACTTGTGCATAAGTGTGACTGTTACAACATGGTTGCCTTATATCATACCACATTTTACGCACTGGATCTCGCTTTAAACACGCGCGTAACCACAGTTTGTTTCAGTTATCAGTAGAAAAATAACTGTTTCTATTCTCAAAATTCAGAGCATTATATACCAATTATAAAGCGATACATGCAACCAGCATTTGGATATTATCAAATGTGTCAAACACGAAATCTTTATTGGTCTAGCTCGAAAATAGCGCACAAAAGCAAAACTTAAATTCACAAAGAATAGCGTACCCTAGTCATTTCTATAGACTAAAAGGTATAGACCAATGTTGCATCTTATCTTCATTCCCACCAGAAGTAGAAAACAACAACATAACATATCACAGTTAAATACTGTTTGTTGCGTTGAACTATTATATATGCAAATATGTATTAGGTACTGCGAAACTAGTTTCAAATTAGTTCAGTTGTGACCAGAAGGATAAACCAAAGGCAGCATGAACGGAAAGTATAATCTCATGCACATTTGTTTCATGCTTACTGGCGACTCATCAGTAGGAGCCGGTATTACGCCCTTTAACCACTATATATTTTAGTAAAAAATGTGGGATAATAGGACGGTACAATCTCCTAGACGAATGTGTAAACCTGCAATAGTGAAGCTAACATCATATAGTCTACGACAATGCGACGTCAACGCTAACTCACACTATATAATATATATACCGAGTATGTAAAGGATACTAACACAATGGCTATTGTGTTAGCAACCGATACCAACATTATTGTACCGAAAAGGTGCATGGTACTAACACTATGGTTTCCGAGTCCTATTATTCCACATTCTTCGACCAAATATATAGTGGTTAACGGGCGTAATACCGGCTCCTACTGATGAGTCGCCAGTAAGCACGAAACAAATGTGCATGAGATTATACTGTCCGTTCATGCTGCCTTTGGTTTATCCTTCTGGTCACAACTGAACTAATTTGTTACTAGGTTCGCAACACCTTATACATACTAACATAACATATCGTTGATAGTGATGACATCGAGTAAATTTAAGGTTCAACTGCCTTTTCCTGAAGCACTGCTCTCCAAAAATTCGATTTAATAAGTGCGTTTATTTTATATAATTGCGAGCTCACCAGAATTCAAAAAAACATATTGCTGCTATAACCTTTATAACCGATTAAAAAATCGAAAAAAAATCAAAATCGGTTAATAGGGGGTCGATATGACTTCCTGGTTCGCAAATAGCTCAACCTTGCCAAATACTAGTAATTAAAATATTTTAGTCATTAGATAACATCTGCGTCTGCTTCGTGAAACTTCCACAATGCGTTAAATAGTAACGACCCATCCAATCAATACATCGAAGGACGCTCTACTAGTGAACGTAATATCTTCATATTTGAGACATAACCGTCGAAAAAAACGTGGCAACCTTAGATAAACACGCGATTATCAGCTATTATTATTGCAATTGGCTAAAATCAAAAAATAAATTGGTTTCTGAAGTGAAAGAATTCTATTCTTACTGGTATAGATGATGACAACATCGTGCGAACAAAATTTAGACACCTAGTAACTCAACTACCTCAATCCAGTGAAGCACCTATAATTATCATATGCTAGTTAGTAGATAAAACCTGTATCTACCTAGTCAAAACACGCAATAAGATAAAAAAAGCTTCGGCCCACTCCATCAATGCTTCGAAAGTTACTCTGCTAGTCTCTATGTAAAATCGGTAGAATTATTGCCAACAAATCATCGTTGTTTTTATCGCTCAAATTTATATATTTTCAGATGAAATGTACAGAACAACACTCTTTAAGGCCATGCATAAAATATTTTAGACTTCTGTTGACTACCCACGAGTTGCGTTCGCGGATTGTTGCTTTGAACTATCAGTTTCGCAAAGATCCGAACGATTCCCATTTCCAAATACGCATTTATTTCGTTTTCGTTTCGGCTGGGTGCGGATTCGTCCCTTTCCTCCGAAGGCTTCAACATCGTTCATACTAACCAATGGAAGAGGTAGGATCTAATCTTCGTCTACTGGAAACGTTTCGGAACAGAATTTCCCGTCCCATCATGAGGCCTATAATCATATATATACACAGCATAATACTCACCCTTTAGAGTCGATATAAATACCTGAAGGCCCTTCAAATGTTTTTGAGAAACTACGTTGCTCTTCGGTTAAACTCCACGATATTGAATTTACAAAGCACAAACGATCTTAAACATAATTACTGTTTACAATTGCCTAATGATGTGCCCGATTATTCTTACTAAAGACTTCCCTTAAAATTCAGCTACTGTAACGAAACTTTCACTATAGTCGATATTATCCGTCATCTGTAATTTTTCTTTACAATGGAATGCTATAAAGTCGCTGAAAGCACTTTCTCAGTTTCAAATAACTCCACCGTTATCATTGTCGATAGATAATAGAAACTATTTCACTTATAGAAACATAAGCCTATTTTTGTCGTATATACCGATCTTATTTAACTAGTCGTCATACAACAGCAAAACTACCGCCAGTTTAATTGTATAGCGATCTTTCCAATTGTCCGCCATGATCGAATTCGTTATGGGATAAAATTTATCATTTAGGAAGGTGTGACGGTAACTAGGATCTGCACAACGTTTATAGCGGTAAAAAACCAGCAGAGCTTGCTTTAATTGTATTTAAGGTAGTATATAAAATACCACATATACATAAAACGCTATATAATCGATAGTTATCTGGTAGCAGACTAAACAAATTAAAGCCGCGAACATAACACAATTTTAGATTCATAAATAGGATATAACGATACCCTTAAATTTACTGTTGCAATGTTATACTTAAAATGTCCAATCCCGAATTATGCTAAAAAATGTTAAATGTTATAGAATCAACAATATCGGTGCATGAAGGCGAAACTTACTGGAATAATCTGATACTCAAATAATCCGCAAAAGTTAACTGTTTTATCAAAAAATAAAAATATGTTGGGAAAATGCTGTGTAAACGCCCCGGCTTCAAGTAAATGCCGTACGACGTCACAAACTCGGTTAATGTGCTCTGAATAGAGATTAGTTACTGATATAAGGGCCCTTAACAGGACCTTGGAGGCGTTCTCGTAAGTTATATATATGTAAGTTGATGTTCTGTTCCTTGGGTGGACTCTGGTTGTGGTTCCTGCTGTTGTTATCACGATGTGGACAACTTGGTTGAAGTTCTGCATTAATTGGCTCGTCTTGCTGGTTGAAGAGCAACACGGTGAGTCACGAATGTTGCCAATTGTTGGTGAAACAAATCAATATCCAGCGTAGGTATTGACAGCCGACAGCACGCACATGTGTAACACGAGGCAGAACGCACATACGACACAACTGACTTGCATGGTAAATTACCGTGCTTAAATAGCATGCAATATGTCTACTTGCACACCATTGGTTAAACGTGGTTAAACGGCAATTTCGCTTTTTTCTCATTGGTGCAACGTAAATAAATTTGAATTTAATTTACGCAATATGTCGGCGATTGATTTGTGTCGTTACAACACTTTCCTCTCTGAAAAAAAAAGAAAAATATTCCTCTCTGCGAGGCTAGATAAGAAATGCATGACAGAGTTCGAACCAAGTTAAGCAAAAATATGATGAACCATAAGTGCTGGGCTTAAATAGGCTTGTTGGTTGCTTCAACAATGATATGATGCCAGGTAACCACTAGGAATTGCTACACAAATTGTTAGCTCTAGTGGTCGGTCATAGCACGTGAGGCAAAATAGAGCAGTGTAAGTTTTTGGAGCCGCAGCGTGAAGATTTCGAGGTAAATCGCCTCTGAATTTGCCAGGTTTAAGATAAAAACCTAAGCAGGTTGGATCGTTGTCAATGTGTTTGTATACGACCAAAGGAGCTAGAGTGCTCGACGTTGTGGTCATGACATTTGTAGAGTGGTCTTTGTGCAATTGATAAAGTTGAGATTTGCATCGAAAGTGGCCTGTACCATGATATGAAGCTGATCACTACTTAGTGTTGCTACACGAAAGCGTTAGCTCTAAGTAGCTGGTCATACCAAAATAGGCAGTGTAATGTCATGTGTGAGAAATACATTATAATGTAAAAATATATACATTAAAATCAAAGGTAACTGCATAAAAATATGTGCACGAACATTGCCTCAGAGATGGCATAATACCAAAGAACTGTTCAAAAATGCTACACAATTGTTAGCTAAGAACAGCTGGTTATGCCACGTGAGACAAATACGAAAAATAACGTAAGGTTAAAAAAATTTTGATAGTTAATGTTAATGTTTAAAAAAAATCAATTACGCGTTATACAAATCAGGATATTGAGATTGTGAGCAGACGGAGCCTGAGACGTGTGTAGAAGGTTGAACGCTCTCAGGTTCAGGTGGTTCGATAAACGGTTTCAACCTGTCTATGCTTACTGATGTCGGTGTAGCGCCTTGCATAATGATGAAGCATTTTGGTTGTCTGAGTGAAATCGGGTAAGGACCGCGGTACTTGGGTTGTAGTGGTGCAACAGCATTATTGTTGCGAACGAGTACTCTCTTGCAGCTGTGGAGCTGTGGGTGAACGAAGACTGGACGAGGCGTGTGTCTCGGCTGCTGTTCGGACATGTTACCGAAATGAAGTCGAAGGCGGGTAGCTTCGTTTTGTGGGTCATCTTGTGCCGGTAGTAGACGTGGGAGCTGACTAGGCAGGCGTAGATCCATGCCATACAAGAGTTGTGACGCAGACGTTTTAATGGATTCACGAGTACGGGAACGCATGGCCAGCAGAACTAAAGGTAGTGCATCGACCCAGTTGCCATTAATGGACGAGGATGCTAAAGCAGCTTTGAGTTCCCTATGCATTCTCTCTACCATGCCATTAGCCTGGGGATGGTAGGCAGTCGTCTGGCGTAAGATGCATCCCATGTACCGCAAGGTGGTTTTGAAACGATCAGATGAGAAGCAAGTGCCTCTGTCCGTGATGACCTCATTGGGAACACCGTAATTGGATATCCATGCAGAGATAAAACCGTTTGTTACTTCGTCTGCAGAAATGGTGCCAAGAGGTAATGCCGCAGGCCACCGTGTAAATCTATCGATCATAGTTAGAAGGTAGCTGAAACCTTGAACCTTTGTCAGATGAACTATGTCGATGTGGACGATGGCTAGGCGAGAAGTAGATCGAAAATGTTGCAACTTAGAACGAGTGTGTCGTGCGATCTTGTTTTTCTGACAAATAACACACTCTCAGACCCATCGTTTAACATTCTGCCTAAGTCTGTGACCCCAGAAACGATCTGTAAGAAGTCGAACAGTCGCTTGGCTTCCTGGGTGAGAAATTGAGTGAATTGAATCGAAAACCTTTTTCTGAAGGCTGGTCGGCAGAACTGGTTTGTTGGGCTGCGTACCCGTGAAGTAAACAATTGGTAAGCCTTCCCACAGACGGTATATGAACTTGGTTGGGTGACGGGCTATTGATCTTTGAATGTGAATGTCATCGCGTTGTTCAGTTCGCAGGAGAGTTGGCGTTAGTGCAGGTTCACCTAGTGCCACGGAGTTGACAGTGAATGGTGACGGCGAAGGTGGTTGTAGATAGACGTCTTGCCTGGACAGGGCATCTGCAATGAAGTTCTGTTTGCCCTTGACGTGAAAGACGTCAAATTGCCATTCGCTTAGACGAGAAAGCTTTCTTTCCACTCTGGCAGGGTACTTGGCGATAGATGAAGTTGCGTTTCGAAGTGCGCTAACTAGTGGTGCATGATGTGTGAAAGCAACAACTCTGCTACTGCCAATGATGCTACTAAAATGGCGCACTGCGTCGTGGATGGCGAGAAGTTCTCGGCCGAAAGTGTCGTACCTCGTTTCTACTGGTTGGAGAGTACGCGAGTAGAAACTGATAGGCTTCCGAACTCCGTCGATCTCTTGTTCCAAAGTGGCTCCAATAGCGAATTCAGAAGCATCTGTCGTGAGTAGAAATGGCTTTTCGAATTCTGGATGCGTTAGCATTGTGGCATTTGCTAACGAGTTGATGGCAAGTCGAAGTAATTCCTCGTCTTCGGACGACCAAGCAATGATGGAATTCTTGCTAAGTCCTTTTCGGTTCCGCAGGTGCCTGCACAAAGGATAAAGTTGTTTTGAAAGGCCTGGAAGGAACTTGCGATAATAGTTTAGTACTCCCAGGATTTTCCGCAAATCGCTCAAAGTCCTTGGTGACTTGATATTCTTGATTGAATTCGTCTTTGACGGCAACGGTTGAATATCTTGGGCCGTGATACGATGCCCTAAGATGTCGACGGATGAAGTTGCAATCTGCGTCTTGTCACAGTTGATCTTGAGTCCGTGGTTGGATAAGCGTGAGAGGACATTTCGTAGATGTTTCGCACGAGATTCTAGATCTGGACTGAATACCATAATGTCATCGAGATATGACATACAATAAGCAGAGTCGTCGCGAAGTATGTTGTCTATGAATCTTTGAAATGTCTGAGTAGCACAGTTAAGTCCAAAAGGCATGTAAAGATATTCAAAAAGGCCAAATCGAGTGATGACTGCAGTTTTCTCGATATCCTCTTGTGCTACTGGTATGTGATGGTACGCTTGTCTGAGGTCAATCACTGAGAAGAAATTGCTGCCGTTGAGTTTTTCAAGTAAAGTGTTGATATTTGGAATAGGATATGCATCAGATTTTGTCACTGAATTTAGCTTACGGTAGTCTCCACAGGCTCTGTACGATCCGTTTGATTTAGTGACTAAGTGCAGTGGTGACGCCCATGAACTTTTCGATGGTCTGATGATTCCCTCTTCCAAAAGCCTTGAGAATTCTTCTTGGGCAGCTTTTAAGCTTAGCAGGAGCCAGTGGTCGCTTCTTGAGTGCAACAGGTTGTCCTTCTGTGACGATATGATGCATCGTGTTGGAGACTCGTAGCTCTGACTTGTTAAGATCGAAAAGCGATTTGTATTTTCGAAGGGCTGCTGATATCTCTGCTGAATGATGCACTGGGGTTGGCTGAATGACCTGTAACTCCAAACGCTCGGAGGCAAGCGTCCAAAAGCTTTGTTCAAGTCCGGTGGAGGGGTCGATGATCTTTTGATTGGCAAGATCAACAATGAGCCGAAATTTTAGAAGGAAATCAAGGCCTATTATATTATGTGAGACCTTGGCAATGACGAAGTTGTGGGAAAAGTCACGTCGTAGACCTATGTTGAGTGTGCGGTATTGGCAGCCATAAGTTGGTATGGGCTCGCCTGTAGCTGTTGCGAGAAGAACGCCTAGCGACATCTCGGCCATTGAATCACCTTTGAGAACTGAGACTGCCGCACCTGTGTCTACGATGTACTCTTCGCCAGTTTCGAAATCAAGGAGGTGCAGAAGTTCGTTGGGCTGTTTGGCCGGGTCATGCAAACAAGTAGGCTGGTGATTGCGACCGGCATTGTCTGTTTGGTTCTCTATGTGAAAAATTCGGCGTGGACGAAAAGAGTCGACAGGGATGTCGGATTGTAGTTGGCTTCTTCCCTGTAGCGCCGTTGATGCCGTTGATGTGCAGAAAGTACGGTCTTCTACTTCCTGCGCCAGACGTTTCCCGATACTGATGCACCCTTGTGCCTGCGGTCTGTTGTCCACTCCGTCAGCTGTGGAAATTGACACTCATTCGGAAATTCTTCGAAACGACAAAGACAAACTTGGCAAGCATAAAAAACTTCTGGTTGTTATAACACCAGTTCTTTGGGGCATATTTATTAAAGGATTGCGGAGATCTCGATCGCCGCCTAACATTAGAATTTGACTTGGAAATGAAATTTGGTCGAGCATTCACTTGATTTATCTCGGATTTGGTAATGGCCAATCCTTCTAGAACTTTGGCCATGTTCGCCACTGTTCTCTCTAAAGAGGAGATTCTATCATCTTGCGGGGGTGAAGAAAAGGATGATGGATTCACTTTGGGTTCCAAAACCCTATATTCTAACTCACATCTCTCAGATAAGTCATCTATAGAGAGAGTGTTTGGGAGCTGTCTGGCAAAGAGTTTTAATGTTTGGGGAAGATTGTTAATAAAAACAACCTTAGCCTCATGGTCAGTAATGTTGGTTTTATACCAACGTTTCCGTAATTCCCTCAGTATTTCGATGGGGCCAAGATTTGGCATATCTAACTGCGCATATTTGTTTATTATCTGCTCAGTTTCCGTGGGTCCAAGCAAGGATTCTACCTCGTTTTGTAGGCCCACAATGGGATTATGTAGCTTCCTAATGGCCTCAAGCTTAGGATAAATCCGTCGCTGCAATTCAGAAGGTAGTTTAGCAAAAACCTTCGACAGATTTTGATGACTGTCATAATCAGGAAACGGGGAGAAATCGGAGTCTACGCGCATAAAGAATAGCTCACTATCTCCATCCCAAACAGGAACATCAATAGCTAAAATTGGACCTGACATTTTAACAATATTACGGGATCTTAAAAGCATAAATTTATAAGCAATATGAAAATGTATCAATATACTTTAACGAAACGCTTACCCACAAACAGCTTCCACAGTTGAATGAGCGCAGAACAAATGCACGTTTTGTACGTAGGAAAGATGAACAGAGGCCCCGTCGGCCTTTGATGCCAATGTATTATTATTTTTCACAGTTGAATGAGCGCAGAACAGTACGTACGGTGCCGTTTTGTACGTAGGAAAGATGAACAGAGGCTCTGTTTATTATTATTATACCCCCCAAAAAAATCACAAATGTCAATTTATCCCAAATAGATGAAAAAGGAAGACAATTTTATTTATACCAAAAAAATCAGAACAATAATCAATATCCTGGCGCGGTCGCCAATTTTGTAAACGCCCCGGCTTCAAGTAAATGCCGTACGACGTTACAAACTCGGTTAAGGTGCTCTGAATAGAGATTAGTTACTGATATGGTGGCCCTTAACAGGGCCTTGGCGGCGTTCTCGTAAGTTATATATATGTAAGTTGATGTTCTGTTCCTTGGGTGGACTCTGGTTGTGGTTCCTGCTGTTGTTATCACGATGTGGACAACTTGGTTGAAGTTCTGCATTAATTGGCTCGTCTTGCTGGTTGAAGAGCAACACGGTGAGTCACGGTTGTTGCCAATTGTTGGTGAAACAAATCAATATCCAGCGTAGGTATTGACAGCCGACAGCACGCACATGTGTAACACGAGGCAGAACACAGATACGACCAACTGACTTGCATGGTAAATTACCGTGCTTAAATAGCATGCAATATGTCTACTTGCACACTATTGGTTAAACGTGGTTAAACGGCAATTTCGCTTTTTTTCTCATTGGTGCAACGTAAATAAATTTGAATTTAATTTACGCAATATGTCGGCCATTGATTTGTGTCGTTACAACACTTTCCTCTCTGAAAAAAAAGGAAAAAAAATTCCTCTCTGCGAGGCTAGATAAGAAATGCATGACAGAGTTTGAACCAAGTTAAGCAAAAATATGATGAACCATAAGTGCTGGGCTTAAATATGCTTGTTGGTTGCTTCTTCATTTATTTTCCAGAACTTTCTTTGTTTAAATACTTGACTTTGAATTGTGCACCATTTTCAGTTTTCGAGCATTACTGTCCTCGACTAGTTGTATCTTCCTTTGGTCTGCTGCAATTGTTTCATTTTTCTTCATTAAAAAGTGATCAATTTCTTCAATATACGCCTGCTAAAATTGTCTTATATTTTTTATTGATGCACGCATAAAAGGGACGATCTGGAACAGATAATTTAATAATTCCGTTTTTCGCGTCTTTTTATTTCCAGATTATTTGTTTGGGTGTCTTGCCTAACCTTAAGTGTCAATTTAATAATTAAATTTCATAGATATGGATGCAGATATTAAATTTGAGGACACTAGCAAGTTAGCGCAAGATAAGCTTATTAGATTCTATTGTAAATTTTAGGACTACAAACGATCTAGCATCTATGGGGTTCCCAGATACGAATAAGTTAGGAGTCTCTACAAAATTTAGCGACCGCGCCAGTTCAAGAATATTAAGTCTAGCGCAGTATAAATCTGAAAAAAAATCAAGTTGGGTCGGAGTTGCCAAAATTATATTTAGTGCTTATAATATTGTAAATCCCATGGAGAAATTTGTTGCAGCAGAACATATATATATATATATATATATATATATATATATATATATATAAAGGTGTTACGATATTATATTTAGATATATATGTATATAGGTATAATGAATTATTTTAGTCATATGAGCAAATATTCTTATGCAATTATTTCTAAGAGTTGATTAACTTCGCATTGTGCTTACGATTAGTTTTTTGAAAAACGTTAGTTGTCCATACTATCTCTACCTTTCTCTCTTTAATCTTTCACCTAAGCGTCGCTATGACATTCACTCTCCATCCATCTAAGTAACTTGCTGCTCCATATTTGAACTAATTTGTTACTATGTGCGCAATACCTCATACACCATTGTATACATTAGAGTTCCCGGCTTTAAATAAAATACAGTATATGACAGTCAAGGTTTTAGTTTTATCATTTTTGAATTTTGATTACCGTGACATAGTAGCAATACAGTTATAACAAATAATAAAAGGTTCGATACTGTCTCTCTCCCCTACAATATTCTGCATACGAGATGAGATTATGTATACCGGGAATTTGAGATAGCTGAGGTAAGGATTGGTCTGCTAATTACAAATAGTTATATATTGAGTTTAGTTACTGAGACAAATTCTATGATTAAAACTAGTGTTGAGTCAAAAATATATATAAATAGAATGGTTTTGGAACGAGGTTACCACATTTGCTTAAATCTGCTATTGTGATTATTGTACTGTGTATAGTTGCCTGAGGATGGTGCTGGAAAGTAGGCACCGAAACGTCGCCAGTAAACAAAGATGTGATAGAACCGCATTTCCATTGGAACGAATAAGAAGTCAACCCGATCAAAGACAAAACAAAATTGGAAATTGTGATCAATCGGATCTTTGTGAAACTGTCCGTGCACAGCTATTACCCGCGTACGCAAAACGCGGCATTGGAATATATGAAGCTAGCACTCCGCAAAAAAATTCAAAAATACTGATCCATAATAGTTCATTGGAGAAAGAGACAAGGCGCAAAAAGTAAATAAATATGTCGTCCCAAATTGCTCGATTAAAAAGAAAACTCGCATCAGAACAAATTTATGATGCAGATAAAAGTCAAATTTATAAGTGTTGCAAATCTATCCTAGACGAAATAGTTTTTAAGTCAAACAAATATGTCTGCGTTAATAAATAATAGTATTAATAATTTTTTGCAACGGAGGTTATTTGGCCCATTAATTGAAAAGGTCAAGATATAATTCAAAATTAGTGATATGTATAGTTTAGTAAAACAGTGACTAACAAAATATTTAACCATGAGGAATTTAGAAGTTGTGAAAAAAAGTGCTTTCAGCAACTACCTATTCGGCCTTCCTGAAGAGAGTTAAATTTCAATTGACTAGAATAGAATCGAATATAGTAGGGCTTTTATGGAGTAAAAATATCAGTTGCATTGTAGATAGCCCCATAGAGATCAAGCCATAATCAACCTTGGTGAGCTTATAGGGGTCTGATGGGAAAGTTTTTTCTTCCAGATATTAAGTGTTCATGCATACGGCTCCTCGTACCATGTTATCAGTGTCTTCAAATTTAAGATTTGTCTCCATTTTAATCACCACTATATATATATATATATATATATATATATACATATATATCAAATGGAGGACGGTGTCCTTCTTACGGAACACTATACACCGAATGCTTAACCTGGAAAGAGATTAGACACGAAAAACGGAATAATTAAATTACTTGTTTCTGAACCATCTCAATATGTACAAATCAAAAGTGAAACTCGTTTTTACAGGAATATGTTGTTAGGATCAAAATTTCTATGATTGAAACGAGAAACAAGATAGCTGTTGCAGGAGATATTGTTACTGTAGAGGCCCTTTGCTCACTACCATAAGAGAGCCTCTGAGATGCCAGGCCCGGATAATCCATATATGCGGTATGATCATCTAATTTGGAACACTTAAGTTACTCTGAATTATCTTTTAAACTACATTCCTTAAGTCCACTTGCTAATTGCTCTGGATCCTCAATATTTGATAGACCGGCCATAAAATTAGGATAAAATTTCTTGCAATTTATATATTTTATTAAATAAGCTCACCGAGATGCGCTGATACACACATATGACAGAACAATACGGTGGTGACCTTGAAAACAAATATCCACGTCAATATATTACAGTTAAATACTGTTTGTTGCGAAGAACTAATATATATGCAAGTATGTATTAGGTTTTGCGAACCTAGTAACAAATTAGTTCAGTTGTGACCAGAAGGATAAACCAAAGGCAGCATGAACGGAAAGTATAATCTCATGCACATTCGTTTCGTGCTTACTGGCGACTCATCAGTAGGAGCCGGTATTACGCCCTTTAACCACTATATATTTGGTAGAAGAATGTGGAATAATAGGACGGTACAATCTCCTAGACGAATGTGTATACCTTTAATAGTGAAGCGAACATAATCTAAAGTCAACGACAATACGACTTCAATGCTAACTCACACTATATAATATATATACGGAGTCTGTAAAGGATACTAACACTATGGCTATTGTGTTAGTAACTGATACCTTTTTTGAAATCGATGAGTACCGGATACTAACACTATGGTTTCCCAGTCGGTACATGATACCAAACTGATGGATATAAATTTATGCTTAAGTTCACCCAAATTGAGAATTACAACAATATCCGAACACCTGTTACTCCAGTTAAACCATACACTCTGGCCTTCATCGATATCAGTTATCACATTTCGCGGTAAGCATGACATCATTCAATTCAATATATTACAGTTAAATACTGTTTGTTGCGAAGAACTAATATATATGCAAGTATGTATTAGGTTTTGCGAACCTAGTAACAAATTAGTTCAGTTGTGACCAGAAGGATAAACCAAAGGCAGCATGAACGGAAAGTATAATCTCATGCACATTCGTTTCGTGCTTACTGGCGACTCATCAGTAGGAGCCGGTATTACGCCCTTTAACCACTATATATTTGGTAGAAGAATGTGGAATAATAGGACGGTACAATCTCCTAGACGAATGTGTATACCTTTAATAGTGAAGCTAACATAATCTAAAGTCAACGACAATACGACTTCAATGCTAACTCACACTATATAATATATATACGGAGTCTGTAAAGGATACTAACACTATGGCTATTGTGTTAGTAACTGATACCTTTTTTGAAATCGATGAGTACCGGATACTAACACTATGGTTTCCCAGTCGGTACATGATACCAAACTGATGGATATAAATTTATGCTTAAGTTCACCCAAATTGAGAATTACAACAATATCCGAACACCTGTTACTCCAGTTAAACCATACACTCTGGCCTTCATCGATATCAGTTATCACATTTCTCGGTAAGCACGAAACTAATGTGCATGAGATTATACTTTCCGTTCATGCTGCCTTTGGTTTATCCTTCTGGTCACAACTGAACTAATTTGTTACTAGGTTCGCAAAACCTAATACATACTTGCATATATATTAGTTCTTCGCAACAAACAGTATTTAACTGTAATATATTGAATTGAATGATGTCATGCTTACCGCGAAATGTGATAACTGATATCGATGAAGGCCAGAGTGTATGGTTTAACTGGAGTAACAGGTGTTCGGATATTGTTGTAATTCTCAATTTGGGTGAACTTAAGCATAAATTTATATCCATCAGTTTGGTATCATGTACCGACTGGGAAACCATAGTGTTAGTATCCGGTACTCATCGATTTCAAAAAAGGTATCAGTTACTAACACAATAGCCATAGTGTTAGTATCCTTTACAGACTCCGTATATATATTATATAGTGTGAGTTAGCATTGAAGTCGTATTGTCGTTGACTTTAGATTATGTTAGCTTCACTATTACAGGTATACACATTCGTCTAGGAGATTGTACCGTCCTATTATTCCACATTCTTCTACCAAATATATAGTGGTTAAAGGGCGTAATACCGGCTCCTACTGATGAGTCGCCAGTAAGCACGAAACGAATGTGCATGAGATTATACTTTCCGTTCATGCTGCCTTTGGTTTATCCTTCTGGTCACAACTGAACTAATTTGTTACTAGGTTCGCAAAACCTAATACATACTTGCATATATATTAGTTCTTCGCAACAAACGTATATTAATCAATATATTGAATTGAATGCTTTGTTGAGGCCCCTAACCAGAGTATTTGAAGATCCATAGATGCCAGTTCGTAATTCCTACATTCACAGTAGAGTCTGTTTGCCTACATTGTTATCTGTGTCAATAAGATTTAAATCCATTAGGTCCGCTCTAAATGAAATACATCTTCTAATTTAATTCGGCATTCATGATCAAGAATTATGATACTTAAATTGACACTTACTTGAGGCGTTTGGAAGGTGAGAGTTGGAAAGCTATATCTTCAGCAATAATCTGCTTTGATGTGTACGTGACCCACAATAATAAATAAATTACCTGTTCCAAGACTCCTCCTCAGTGTTATATTATATCAGAACACAAGGCAAGTGTTGAAAGATGTATATTGGCATAATGTTGTAATCGTTTATTATGGAGAGAAATGTTAAAATGCAGCAAACGAAAATCTACAACCAGCTCGGAAGCACGATACTCAAAAACTGAAAATAGCGCACAATTTTAAAAATCAAGTCTTTAAACAAAGAATGTTCTGGAAAATAAAAAGAAAAAATTCTTTTTAAATAAAGTTGTTACAATCAGCTATGGTGGTTTAAATTTATCATTCAAGGTCATTTTATAAAAGGCGGAGGATTCAACATCCTCTACACACACCACCTTCTCAAAAAAAGAGAGGAACGACTAATAGTAGATGTAATCATCGTTCTTCGGCTGACGTAGTATTCTTCCAGATCGTTTTGTGCATACTGGCGCCCCTGACGTCGTCATCTCGCCCGATATAACATTCGCTGGTTCTTCAATATCATCTGGCGTTGACAAATAATTTTCATGCTGTGATTCAGTAGAATAAGATTTTGATATGTTAGACAACGGTTTTTCCAATTGCTGCATTTCATTATGTGTCTGCAAGATGGGATTGCACACCTCAGATTCGCCCATGGAACGGTCATTCAACGCATCTTTTAATTCGGTCACACCGTCAATCCAGATAAACTGGGGAATACAGCGATCCAACGTAACACAATCCTCAATGCCATTTATTTCTATGATGACATTCTTATCAGTCATCCTCTTGACCTTGTATGGTCCTTTGTAAAACGGTGTTAGGCAATTCTTCCTATTCTCATTAGTAATATAAACATGCGATGCCGATTTTAAATCAGAGGACACATAGCATTTAGTTTTAGGTTTTCTAGTTTTGGTTGGGGCCAAACGACACATCTTGTCTCTAAGTGCTCCTACAAACCAATCTACATAACTAGAAGCCCAATCAAGACTACTTGGAGTTTCAATTAGAAGATCTCCAGGCAACCTTAATGGTTCTCCATAAACTAATTCTGCAATGGAAGTTCCTAACTGTGCCCTATATCTGTTGCGCATGGCGAGTAGTACTATAGGAAGATCGTGTATCCAGCTTGTTCCACTAGTACACCTTAATGCAGCTTTCAGTTCACGATGTAGCCTTTCTACCATCCCATTTGCTCGTGGGTTATACGCGCTAGTATGAATTATAGTGATTCCCATGACGTTGAGAGATCTTACGAAAAGCTCTGACATAAATTGACTACCACGATCACTAGTGACCTTTTCCGGAACACCATAACGCGATATCCAATTATGTAGAAACGCGAAGCAAGACTTCTTGAGCTGTCATGTCTTTTAAAATCGCCACTTCAAATTGACGACTAAATCTATCTACCATAGTCAGCAAGTATTTGTTTCCGTTTACTTCAGGCATCTCAACAATGTCTATGTGTACGTGTCTGAACCGTCCATTTGGTATTCCAATGTTCTTTATATCGGTCCTGGTATGTCTCCACACCTTACACGTTTGACACTTGGTACAGGCTCTTACCCATACCCGTATATCTTTAGACATATGTGGCCATACGTATCTGTCGTTGATTAATCGTATGGTGGCTTTAATGGATGGATGACCCATGTTATGTAATACTTGGATAATCTTGGCCCGTAACTCCAATGGCACATATGGTCGTGGTTGACTTCTAGATGTTTCGCATAACAACCACTTGCCACTTATGAGCTTACGCACATATCCTGGTCTTTTGGACAATACCAATGTAAAGGGATCCAGTCCTTGCGCTTCCTCGATTTGACTAACGAAATCGTGCATTGATTCTTCTAAACTTTTCAAAGGACCTTGAAATATCGTATCGACATCAGCTTCATTCGGTCGGCTTAGTGCATCTGCAACCACATTCTCTTTACCAGCAATATGAGACACAGTGAAATCAAACTCTGCTAACCGTGTTATTTGGGAATTTACTCTACGAGAGTAATTAAGCCTAGCTGTTTTACCAAGTATGCTGATCAATGGCTTATGATCGGTCAATAACTTAAACTTGTGACCATCTAAGTAATGCTCGAAGTGTAACACTGCGGCATACACGGCTAGAAGCTCTTTGCCAAACGTATCATAACGTTTTTCTCGATCAGTAAGCTTACGGCTATAAAACCCAATCGGTTTTACTACGTCCCGATCTCTTTGCTGTAGCACTGCTCCTAATGCAACATCTGATGCATCAGTGATTAGTTCGAAAGGCTTTTTCCAATCTACAGGTGCTAATGTGGTTACGTCACTTAACATATCCTTGGCCTTTTGGAAATTTTCTCGGTCTTCTTGACTCAAGATGATAGGCCAAGACTTCTTGATCGTGCTCTTTTCAAGAGTGAGATGGCTTGTTAACGATCCAAGAATTCCGGCTAGACCTGGAATGAATCGACGATAATAGCTGATCATGCCCAAGAACCTTCGCAACTGGCGTACAGTTCTGGGTTCAGTTACGTCCTTAATGGCTTGGACCTTATCTTCCAAAGGCTTAATTCCGTCTTTGGAAAGTATATGACCAAGGTATTTAACTGAAGAGCAACCAATATTACTCTTATTAGGTTTGACCACTAATCCATATTGTTCCAGCCTGGTCAAAACCGTTTCCAAATGCGTGCGATGTTCGTCTCGTGAACGACTAAAAATTATTATGTCATCTATATATACTCTCGCAAATGGACAATTCTGAAGGATTTCTTCAGCCAAACGCTGGAATGTCTGACTGGCGTTTTTCAAACCAAAAGGCATTCGAAGAAATTCATGCGATCCCCCTCCTGGAAATCTGACTGCGGTGAGTGGTATCGAACTTTCTTCCATTGGTACTTGATAGTACGCTTTCTGGAGATCTAAAGTTGAATAAACCTCATATCCCATTATATCTCGGAGCAAAGTACTCTGGTTAGGGAGAGGATAAGAATCACCCTTTCGTCACTGAGTTTAATAGACGATAATTCCCACAAACCCTCCATTGACCCGGTTCAGGTTTGGGAACTACCACTATTGGGGAAGCAAAATTGGAATTTGACCTTCTACAAATCCCCTCTTCGCGCAATTGATGAAATTCTGACACAGCTACTTGTTGCTTGTGTTGTGCCAATGGTTGAGCCTTTGGTGAACAAGGTAACGGAGCTACCAATTCTATCTGGTGTTCTACTCCTATTTTCAAACCTATTCTTTTGGCACTAAAAGGTTGAAACACTGCTAGGTGCTTCTCAATGATATCGGCAAAGTCATGTGCGACTGTTGGACGAGGTAAGAGGACTGTTCTAACTGCCGACACGTTAGACTCATTATTTATTGATGTCCCTACGCCTTCTGTGATAGTCCTAGCCTTGGGGTCTAATGCCAGCTTGAAATGTGTCAAGAAATCCATGCCAATGATATGGTCCTTGACATCGGCTACTAGAAAATTCCATAGGAAAGAAGATTTCTGGCCTAATGTTACCGACATTTCTTTCATCCCTTTTACTTCAATTGGACTACCATTCGCGGCCCATAGTTGATAATCAAATGTGGGGCAATCAATTTCCACCACATCAGATCAAATTATGCTCACCTCTGCACTTGTGTTTTTTAAGAAGTTTAATCTAGTAAGTTCATCTGTTATAACGAACTTATTGTTGCTATAACCAGCAACCTCTTTGAGATTACCTTCCAGCCGAAATCTAACAGATTTACGGACTGTATTACCGCGCATTTCTTCCATCGAAGCTTCCGAACCTAACTTCGATGATTTTAGTATGCCTCGAATATGCATACCTTGGAGCCTTGCATGCGCAACCCCCCTACGGCTCCTATTAGCGGGGGCTCCATTAGTTTTCCGGCAGCTTAGACCAGGCTACAGGAAGACTACTTCCTTTCCATCGGGGACCACCCAACTTTGGAAACGTGCATCTCCCCTCCTGACATTTTCCAAACTCGGCGTATTTACGATGCGATATGCACCACTCGCGTGGTCCTTGTACACTCTCACGCGATTCGCCTCTCCAATGCTTGGAATTTGAACGTTGACTCCGAGAATTTACCCTACCTCTGTTGGAACTTTCCTTATTGTTTCTTATCCAACCCACATCCCTGCGGAGGGTACTTAATTCATTCTCTATGATCAGGAGTCTCTCCGATAGATGTCTGAGTTGCTGCTCCAGGCGTGAATCTGCGGTTACTGCATACACATTAGGTTCCTTCCGACGATACATTTTGTCGATCCTGGCGCGGCCACCATTTTTGTAGAGGCCCTTTGGTCACTACCATAAGAGAGCCTCTGAGATGCCAGGCCCAGATAATCCATATATGCGGTATGATCATCTAATTTGGAACACTTAAGTTCCTCTGAATTATCTTTTAAACTACCTTCCATAAGTCCACTTGCTTATTGCTCTGGATCATCAATATTCGATAGACATGTCATAATATTCGGATAAAATTTCTTGCAATGTATATATTTTATTCAATAAACTCACCGAGATGCGCTGATATCCACATATGACAGAACGATACGGGGGTGACCTTGAAAACAAATATCCACGTCAATTACCTGAAGCAAATTTGAGGTCTTTCCCAATAACGTGTATTAAGAACAATAGATCCAAAGGTAGAAAATCCTCCGGGCTATTTGAATTTAGGATGATATATTTATCCGTCATCTTTTTGAAATTGTAAGGTCCTTGGCAAATGGATTCGGAGAGTTCTTCCAATTCTCGTTAGCTAGTGCCCATATGCTATACTTGTCTCGAATTGGTGAACACAACACTTGAATTTTATCTTTCTAGTCTTCGTCGGAACTAATTGACAAACCCCGACTCTCAATGCTACAACAAACTAATCTATCTAACTAGAAACGTTATCAGGACTACTTAAATTTTAACTATAATGACCCAAGTTAGCCACAATATTCTTCTATATACCAACACTGCCATTTAATTTCATAATTGTGCCCAATATATGTTGCGCACGGCTAGCAGTAATAAAGGAAGATCATTTACTCAGCTTGTACAATTCGTACAACTGAAATCAACATTCAATTCATGATATAGATTTTTCTCCCCAATTGTCCCTTAGAATGTATGCGCTGGTATTCAATACATTTTTTCTCAAGGTATGAACAGCTCTGACAACAAGATTACCACGATCATTGGTGATCATTACCCGTACCAAATATTTCGATACCCAATAATGTAGGAACGTGAATAATACATCCTGTGCTGTCATATCTTTTCAAATTGACACTTCAATTTTGACGGTTTAAATGAATCACATCGTGAGCATTTATATTTCACCGTGTTATAAACATAAAGTTATTTCCTCCCGCAAAAATTTGGAAATAATCGCAGCAATTTCCGTGTATAATAGAATAGATAAGAATAGAATATAATATCTTTATTTGGATTCAAACCACACATGTTCCATCAAATAATAATATGGGAAAATGTACATTATGAAAAAGATGTCACATCACATAAATATGTGCAATTAGTCTCATTTAGATAAATAAATCACACTAGTTGTACTTTACAATATATATACATCAGAAAGTTCGGCTGTAAAGATTAATGGATTCATCATGAAAAATTGGAAAAATTAAGGTATAAATCGAGTATAACATTATGCAAAAAATGAGAACCACGACTAGCAATTGATAATATGTATTGTTAACTAAAACGATGAATGTGTAACACGCGGCTCCGCGTTACAACCCAACGATGTTCGATTTTGACAAATACAGTGCTCTTTAAGGTCAAATAATCTAACTCTGTTCTTACACAATATTTCTCTTAACTGTGATTTTAGAAACAATCTCTGTTAGTTTCAAGCAGTTTTAATTGAGATTTCTTGAACTGCAATTTTATTTGTAATTAATAGGGTTTTTATGAAATATACAGAACCGCGCGCGATCCGCGTGGATCACGCGGTGGACTATTGTGTCACAGTGGATTTATTTCGCTCAGTTGGATTATTCGCAGTTTACGCGAAGGATTTACTGTTCACATTTAATTATGCCTATCCGAATTTCAGAGAATAATGGATTATAATAATGACATGAGTTAAAAACATAGCAAGCAGTGAACTAAATATTTGTGAGTTTTGTCATTGAAGTCTTTACACGGATTACACACATACATTTTCAGTGACAACTTTTAACAGTGTCTATGTTCATATCATCATGTATTTTCAATCGGTTGCCTATATTCATTTCAATTCAGACATTTGAGAAAGAATAACTGCTTGTGTGTAAAATATGTTTCTTTATAAACAGAGCTCATTTTAACTTCTACAGTCTCGAATACGGACAATGTAGTTTGACTGTGATTGGTGTTTAAGACATGCATTTGTGTTAAAAATTGTTTTTATTGTCGACCATAAAATGGTCAATTAGGACTAACTGTGAATTCTATTTCTAATTGCAACATTGTGTACAATAAACGTGTGACAACTCATTTTGCCTTTTCACATCAACCATCCGAAAAAGATCAGAGACTGATTATGAGTACGGGTAGTAATAATAGCCACCATGGGTATGTAGGAAGGGTACAGAATCACGAACTAGATAGCTACCCCGCAAAAATACTCCTACAATATAATGCAAAAAATTTCAATTCTAATAATACAAAATTTGGAAATAAAAATCTCAAGAATTTATTTTGCTGATATCAATTATCCTTGTCTTTTATTCAACAATGAGAAAATATTATCATAATCAAAATTTAAAATATCAGCAGGATTGTAGACTTTTTCTAGTTCAGTAGATAAAAATTTAAAAGACATCTTAGAACATTGCCTCAGAGATAGCATAATATCAAAGAAAAGTTCAAAAATGCTACACAATTGCTAGCTAAGAACAGCTGGTTATGCCACATGAGATAAATGCGAAAAATTGCGTAAGGTTTAAAAATTTTTGATACGTAATGTTAGTGTTAAAAAAATTTATACAAAGCAGGCTAATGAGATTCTGGGCAGACGGAGTCTGAGACGTGTGTAGAAGGTTCGATAAACGGTTTCAACCTGTCTATGCTTACCGATGTCGGTGTAGAGCCTTGCATAATAATGAAGTATTTGGTTGTCTAAACAAAATCGGGTAAGGACCGCGATACTTTGTTTGTAGGGATGCAACAGAATTGTCGTTGCGAACGAGTACTCTCTTGCATATTTAGAGCTGTGGGTAAACGAAGACTGGACAAGGCGTATGTCTCGGCTGATGTTCAGAAATGTTACCGAAGTGAAGTCGAAGGCGGGTAGCTTCGTCTTGTGGGTCATCTTGTGCCGGCAGTAGACGTGGAGCTGACTAGGCAAGCGTAGATCCATGCCATACAATATTTGTGACGCAGACGTTTTAATGGATTCTCGAGTACGGGAACGCATGGCAAGCAGAATTAAAGGTAGTGCATCGATCCAGTTATCATTAATAGACGAGGATGCTAAAGCAGCTTTGAGTTCTCTATGCATTCTCTCTACCATACCGTTAGCTTGGGGATGGTAGGCAGTCGTCTGGCGTAAGGTGCATTCCATGTACCGCAAGGTGGTTTTGAAATGATCAGATGAGAAGCAAGTGCCTCTGTCCGTGATGACCTCATTGGAAACACCATAATTGGATATCCATGCAGAGATAAAACCGTTAGTTACTTCGTCTGCAGAAATGGTGCCAAGAGGTAATGCCGCAGGCCACCGTGTAAATCTATCGATCATAGTTAGAAGGTAGCTGAAACCTTGAACTTTTGTCAGATGAACTATGTCGATATGGACGATGGCTAGGCGAGAAGTAGATCGAAAATGTTGCAACTTAGAACGAGTGTGTCGTGTGATCTTGTTTTTCTGACGAATAGCACACTCTGAGAGCCATCGTTTAACATTCTGCCTAAGTCTGTGACCCCAGAAACGATCTGTAAGAAGTCGGACAGTCGCTTGGCTTCCTGGGTGAGAAATTGAGTGAATTGAATCGAAAACTTTTCTCTGAAGGCTGGTCGGCAGAACTGGCTTGTTGGGCTGCGTACCCGTGAAGTAAACAATTGGTAAGCCTTCCCACAGACGGCATATGAATTTGGTTGGGTGACGGGCTATTGATCTTTGAATGTGAATGTCACCGCGTTGTTCAGTTCGCAGGAGAGTTGGCGTTAGTGCAGGTTCACTGAGTGTCACGGAGTTGACAGTGAATGGTGACGGCGAAGGTGGTTGTATAAAAACGTCTGGCCTGGACAGGGCATCTGCAATGAAGTTCTATTTGTCCTTGACGTGAAAGATGTCAAATTGCCATTCGCTTAGACGAGAAAGCTGTCTTTCCACTCTGGCAGGGTACTTGGCGATAGATGAAGTTACATTTCGAAGTGCGCTAACTAGTGGTGCATGATCTGTGAAAACAACAAATCTGCTACTGCCAATGATGCTGATTAAATGGCGCACTGCGTCGTGGATGGCGAGAAGTTCTCGGCCGAAAGTGTCGTATCTCGTTTCTACTGGTTGGAGAGTACGCGAGTAGAAACTGATAGGCTTCCGAACTCCGTCAATCTCTTGTTCCAAAGTGGCTCCAATTGCGAATTCAGAAGCATCTGTCGTGAGTAGAAATGGTTTTTGAAAATCTGGATGTGTTAGCATTGTGGCATTTGCTAACGAGTTGATGGCGAGTCGAAGTAATTCCTCGTCTTCGTATGACCAAGCAATGATGGAATTCTTGCTATGTCCTTTTCGATTCCGCAGGTGCCTTCACAAAGGATAAAGTTGTTTTGAAAGGTCCGGAAGGAACTTGCGATAATAGTTTAATACTCTCAGAATTTTCTGTAACTCGCTAACAGTCCTCGGTGACTTGATATTTTTGATTGCATTGGCCTTTTACGGCAAAGGTTGAATACCTTGTGGCGTGATTAGATGTCATAATAAGTCCACGGATGTAGTTGCAATCTGCGTCTTGTCACAGTTGATCTTGAGTCCGTGGTTGGATAAGCGTGAGAGAACATTTTGTAGATGCTTGGCATGAGATTCTAAGTCTGGACTAAATACCATAATGTCATCGAGATATGACATACAATAAGCAGATTTGTCGCGAAGTATGTTGTCCATGAATCTTTGAAATGTCTATGTAGCACACTTAAGACCAAAAGGCATGTAAAGATATTCGAAAAGGCCAAATGGAGTGATGATTGCAGACTTTTCGATATCCTCTGGTACTATCGGGATGTGATGGTAGGCTTGTCTAAAGTCAATCACTGAGAAAAAATTGCTGCCGTTGAATTTTTCAAATAAAGTGTTAATATTTGGAATAGGATATGCATCAGATTTTCTCACTGAATTTAGCTTACGGTAGTCTCCACAGGCCCTGTACGATCCGTTTGATCTGGATACTAAGCACAGGGGTGACGCCCATGAACTTATCGATTGCCTGATGATTCCCTCTCCCACGGCCTTGAGAATTCCTCTTGGGAAACTTTCAGCTTAGCAGGGGCCAATGGTCGCTTCTTGAGTGCAATAGGTTATCTTTCTGTGACGATATGGTGCATCGTGTTGGAGACTTGTAGCTCTGACTTGTTAAGCTCGAAAATCGACTTTTATTTTTGAAGAGCTGCTGATATCTCTACTGAATGATGCAATGTGGTTGGCTGAATGACCTGTAACTACAAATGCTTGGAGGCAAGTGTCCAAAAACTTTGCTCAAGTCCGATGGAGGGGTCGATGATCTTTTGATTGGTAAGATCAACAATGGGCTGAAATTTCAGAAGGAAATCAAGGCCTATTATATTATGTAAGACCTTGGCAATGATGATGTTGTAGGAAAATTCACGTCATAGACCTATGTTGAGTGTGCGTTACCGGCAGCCATAAGTTGGTATGGGCTCGCCTGTAGCTGTTGCGAGAAAACGCCTAGCGAAATCTCGACCATTGAATCACCCTTGAGAACTGAGACTGCTGCACCTGTGTCTACGATGAATTCTTCGCCAGCTTTGAAATCAAGAAGGTGCTGAAGCCGGGTCATGCAAACAAGTAGGCTGGTGATTGAGACCGGCGTTGTCCGTTTGGCTTTCTATTTGAAAAACTCGGCGTGGACGAAAAGAGTCGAAAGGGATGTGGGATTGTAATTGGTTTCTTCCCTGTGGCGCCGTTGATGTCATTGATGCGCGGAAAGTACGGTTTTCTACTTCTTGCGCCAAACGTTTCTTAATCCTGATGCACCCTTGCGCCTGTGGTTTGTTGTCCTATCGGTCAACTGTGAAAATTGACACTCATTCGGAAATTCTTCGGAACGACAAAGACAGACTTGGCATGAATAAAAAAACTTCGGTGGTTACAACACCAGTTTCTTGGGGCATAATTTTTAAAGGATTGCGAGGATCTCGATCGCCGCCTACCGTTATAATTAGGTTAAGGAATAAATTGGGTCGAGCATTCACTTGATTTACCTCGGATTTTGTAATGGCCAATCCTTCTAAAACTTTAGCCATGTTCGCCACTGTCTTCTCTAAAGAGGAGAGCCTATCATCTTGCGGGGGTGTACAAAAGGATGACGGATTCACTTTAGGTTCCAAAACACTATATTCTAACTCACATCTCTCAGATAAGTCATCTATAGATAGTGTGTTGGGAAGTTGTCTGGCCAATCCTTCTAAAACTTTACCCATGTTCGCCACTGTTCTCTCTAAAGAGGAGAGCCTATCATCTTGCGGGGGTGTACAAAAGGATGACGGATTCACTTTGGGTTCCAAAACACTATATTCTAACTCACATCTCTCAGATAAGTCATCTATAGATAGTGTGTTGGGAAGTTGTCTGGCAAATAGCTTTAATGCTTGCGGAAGATTGTTAATAAAAATAACCTTAGCCTCATGGTCAGAAATGTTGGTTTTATACCAACGTTTCCGCAATCCCCTTTAAAATTTCCATGGGGCCAAGGTTTGGCATGTCTAACTGCGCATATTTATTTATTATCTGCTCGGATTCTGTGGGCCAAGCAAGGATTCTACTTCGTTATGTAGGCCCAAAATGGGATTAGGTAGCTTCCTAATGGCTTTAAGCTTAGGATAAATCCGTCGCTGCAATTCAGAAGGTAGTTTAGCAAAAACCTTCGACAGTTTTTGATGACTGTCATAATCAGGAAACGGGGAGAAAGCGGAGTCTACGCGCATAAAGAATAGCTCACTATCTCCATCCCAAACAGGAACATCAATATCTAAAATTGGACCTGACATTTTAACAATCTTACGGGATCTTAAAAGCATAAATTAAAAGCAAAGGTAGTTTAGAAAAAAATATCGACAGTTTTTGATGACTGTCATAATCAGGAAACGGGGAGAAAGGGAGCCAAAGCGCATAAAGAATAGTTCACTATCTCCATCAATATCTAAAATTCGACGTGACATTGTAACAATCTTACGGGATCTTAAAAGCATCAATTTATAAGCAATATGCAAATGTATAAATAAACTTTAACGAAACACTTACCCACCAACAGCTTCCACAGTTGAAGGCCTTCCGCAGTTGGATGAGCGCAGAAAACAGATGAATTAGTTCCTTCACAAAACACGTCACAGTAATGCTTCCAAAAATTGAAATTTTCCGCAGTTGAGCCTGTCGAGTGCGTACGGTGCAGTTCTGTACGTAGGAAAGTTGAACAGAGCAAATACCCAAAAAATTCACCAGAAATCCACGAATTTAGAGAGAACACATATACCCAAGAAAATTCCCAGAAGGCCACGACTTTAGAGAGCACATGTATACCCAGCAAAATTCACAGAAGACCACGAATTTAGAGAAAAAATAAATACCCATCAAAATTCCCAGAAGACCACGACCAGAGTAAAGAAGTCGTAAACGCAAATGTTAATCTATTTTTACCCCAAATAAATGAAAAATAAAGTCAATTGTATTTATACCAAAAAACAGTACAGTACTCATTATCCTGGCGCGGTCGCCAATTTTGTAAAAGCTCCAGCTTCAATTAAATGCCGTACGACGTTACAAACTCGGTTAAAGTGCTATAGATATAGAGTTATTGTACTGATAGGGGGCCCTTAGCAGGGACGGTCGTGCGTTCTCTGGCAAATGCCGAGAAAGATCCTTCTGTGTGAAGATGTCCTAGAGCCTTGGGTTGGCTCGGGCTGCGGTTCCTTCTGTTGTTGCGTTGTAATCTCGATGTGGAAACCTCGTTGAAGTTCTGCATTAATTGGCTCGTCTCGCTGGTTGTACAGCAACAAGATGTTTCATGGATGTTGCCAATTTTTGGTGAAAACAATCCAATAACCAGCGTAGGTGATGACAGCCGACAGCACGCACACGTAACGCAAATCAGAAGGCAAATGCGACAATTGAACTGCATGTTAAATTGGCCGTGCTTAAATAGCCATGCCATAGTCTACTTGCACACTATTGGTTATTGGCAAGTTTCGCTTTTTTCTCATTGGTG
>JAQBSW010009087.1:0-30593 GCA_029291075.1 Eudiplozoon nipponicum | reverse complement strand
GTGCCAAGAAAAGATGGGCACTAATAAATCGAAATATCTTATCGAATGACATAAAACTTAAAATGTATATAATATGGATTAGACCAATACTAGAATATGCTGTCGCTACTTGGAATCCATTAAAAAAGGGTTTGTCCAATAAGATAGAAGCTGTACAAAGAAAAGTTGTGAAACAAATTAGTCCTATCTCCTGCACTATATACGCCGCTAGATTACAGTTTGTGTCATTGCAATCTTTGTGGTTTCGGAGGATGTGCTATTGCATAAAAGTTTTCCATTTGAACCAGTGGACTGGTGCCTATATGACTCCGATAAGAAAGAGTCATGAAGTTGGAACTAGATCTGGACATTTGGCAATATCTCCTCCTTTGGTGGGGAATGTTGCGAGCAAGTTATTCTCTTTCTCGAAAATCTACAAAATTTATAACCAATTGCCAAAGGGGCTTAGAGAATTGCCTCCGTCTAAGATGTCTTTTAAATTTTTATCTACTGAACTTGAAAAAGTCTACAATCCTGCTGATATTTTTTATTTTGATTATGATAATACTTATCTCATGGTTGATTAAGAGACAAGGATAATTGTTATCGGAAACAGATTTTCTTGAGATTTTTATTTCCAAGTTTTGTTTTATTAAAATTGAAATGTTATGCATTATATCATCATATTAGTCAACAATACATACGATCAATTGCTAGTCATGGTTCTCAATTTTTTGCATAATGTTACACTCGAATTATACCTTAATTGTTCCTATTTTGATTGTGTATCTATAATTCTCTACAGCCGAACTTCTTATATTGATATATTGTATAGTACAACTAGTGAGATATACTTATCTTCATGAGACTAATTGCACAATTTTATGTCAAAAAAACCCAACAGGCCCAACAATTGAAATGATGAGGTACAAATCAAAAGTAGGATTTGTAGAGCTGAATGAAATTGTGACTAGCAAAGTATTTAACCATAGGGAGGCAAGGAGTTAAGAACGAAAAGCGCTTTCATCAACTTCGTGATAGTTCGTTCTGATGAGAAAGAGATTCCTTTTGACTAGGAAGAATCGACTAGAGTACAAATCGTGAAGAGTACGAGTATCAATGCGAGATTTGCTGGTGTCAAACAGACGAATTTGAGTCGGAGTTAAAAAGTGAGGGAGGACCAGCTGCAGACGTCGACAGACGGAGTTCTTTGTTGTGGATTTGGAGTTTCTGTAGGGTGGTATTGGCTAGAATGAAGTCGCGGGTGATGATAATAATAAGTAACTTTTGGATTTTCAGTGTAAACTAACCGCATATATTTATTGACAAGTTAAACGCCATAGCAGAACAACCGTTAGGTACGTGTGGTTAGGAGTTTCCATTTTCCCTGTTCATTAGCAGAGCACGACGAAACGCTGATCGGCGTGGATTTTATTACGAAGTAAACACTACGTTATTTGTAACGCGAAGCCGAGCTCAACCCCAAGAACGACTCCTGACGCGGTCGTTAAATTTAACGGTCGCATGCAAGAAGCTGTAATGTCAAAGGCCGGCGTAACGAGTTTAACTTGTAAAAAGCGGTCGTAGTCCTGGCATTATCCCCGAGATGGTATCGGTAGGTTTAAGCCTTTCTACAGCGACCTTTGCAGAGCTGATTAAATTGAGTCCAATATCTCTTGCCATACATATTCGCGCCAATGACTCTATAGGTAGTAAGTGCACGGATTTGAGCATTAGAAACATCTGTTGGAACACAATGACTTTGTGGATATAAAGTAAACGGGGACAAAGTGCAAGGAACTAGTATAGTCAACAGAGAAACTCAGCGTTATTAAGAAAGTTAATGAGAATGATGTGCGTACTCGCCCAACGGAAGCGTGTGTTCTATTACTATTGGCTACTTCACGTCTACATTCGTGATTAAATGCGCATGCCTTTTCCCTCCGTCAACCAATCAGAATTTAATATTTATATGAACTGTATTCAAAGATGACGTGATCATGAAAATGGCATGCTATGGTTTACTTTCATGCATCGCTCGTTACTGGAATTTGGGCAGCACCATTTTATATGGGCATAAATAAATATAATTTTGCTTGGCTCTAGGTTTACCTCATGGGTATGTCCTGGCCCAATGCAAAATCATGTTTAATAATGTTTCTTTTAATTGAACATTTCCTACAGGTTCGCATTCGTTAATATGTTTATTGATTTAGATAGATTTATTTCTGTAAATCGATTGCTTAATGCCTGGTTCCCCTGATGAGGATAATATTTATTAACACGATGATGATATTGATTTTTTTAAATTGCAGTCCTATAGTGTTAGATCATGCAATGAGGGATGCAATAAATGGTATAATTTTAATTGAATAGCAAATGTGCCGTCGGTATTCTAGTTTATTTGAGACAATTTAAAGTGAGAGCCTGGTCTCATATTTAGCAAGCATTACATAATCTTCGAAATTTTGTATCCCGTTAGTTAATTTTCTGCGGCTTTTCTAAAGAGGACCAAGGAAAGTCGTATTAAGTGCAACTGATGGCAATTTGCAGTCTTAAAATCATTACCAAAAAATTCTAAAACTTGCTGCTTAGATACTGTTTGTTGCGGAGACCTAATATAAATGCAATTATGTATTAGATGTTGCGCACCTACTAACAAATTAGTTCAGTTGTGACCAGAAGGATAAGCCAGAGACAGCATGAACGGAAAGTATATTCTCGTGCACATTCGTTTCGTGCTTACTGGCGACTCATCAGTAGGAGCCGGCATTACGCCCTTAACCCACTAGATATTTGGGTGAGAAATGTGTACCGTCCTATTATCCCACATTACTCACCCAAATATATAGGGCGTATAAAGGGCGTAATACCGGCTCCTACTGATGAGTCGCCAGTAAACACGAAACGAATGTGCATGAGATTATACTTTACGTTCATGCTGTCTTTGGTTTATCCTTCTGGTCACAACTGAAATAATTTGTTACTAGGTTCGTTTGTTAAACTTTTGAGGTATATTGCAACTGATGAAGGCTATCGATTATTATAGCCGAAATATATTGGCAAATGAAAACAATTGGAACAGGGAAAGCTGCGTTAGTCAAAACGCAGATCAGGTAAAAGCTATAGCATACATTGATATCCTTCATATTGGTAACATGTACCGACGCTTTTTGAACAACCAAAATTGCTGCATCATCCTACACCCGATTCGTCATTATAATCTGACTTTCCAACATCCTTTCCAACATCGGTACAGTTCACCCAATCTGGCAGGAACGACTGTATCCCAGATCCCATGACGAATTCAAAGCAAAAGAGAAAATATATATATATGTACAGCCAACATAAAATGAAAACGTGGGTAACGTGTGAAATATGCGAACGCCCTATCTTTTGTGTGCATCATCTCTAGAACCGGAGCTATGCTCGAGCATGCATTTTGATAATTTACTGCGCTGCACCTAATTCCATCTCAGTTCTTTCATTGCATTCGTTAGCTTTCTTAAAGGCCATATATGACAAGCCTTCGTGCGAGGTTTCCGAACTGAGCTTAGCATTGGTAAGCATGTGCTCATCTCTGAATTTGAAACGGGCTTCTAGTGTTTGGATGTCACACTGTCTCCTCATCTTAATCTTCTGTTCGCCTTACATAAAAATATCTTTCTAATTCTTGAAAATTGAACAGAATTTGAGAGAGAATTGCTTTTTGTGCCTCACAAAATATCTTTCGATCTTAGCACCTGAGATTGATGCTTTGAAAATAGTTTTCGTTTCCAATTGAACGCGGCTTGCGACATACAACTTTTCTAGCTGAACAAAACAATGCATTGCTAAAAATTAATTATTAACTTACTTTTACCTGATTATCGGGTTGCGATCCGATTTGTTTGCATCCAATGTCTTCTTGATTTTTTCTCCAGAATTTTCGATATCCGGATACGGATATCTTTTTCAATGTAAAGCTCATCATAATAAGTTGACAATCAATATGTCAAGTGCGAAATATTAGTTTAACTGCCCCATTTATACTTGTTCGTTAGATTCTAGCATAAAATGCTAGAAATTGTTGTCAAATTGGTTTGTGTATATTTCTGCATGTGTACACGCTTCGAATGAGATTACAGTGATTTAGTCACAATTACGTGACAGCTCACTAGATAATCGTACGCCATGCCTGTGTGTCCATGTATTCTCGTTTGCTTTTTGATACTCGATAATCAACTATTGCACGTGTACACTCATCCCAGTGAAATTACAGCGATTTAGCAACATCTGACTAACGCGTCAGATAAGCGTATGCCACGTCTGTGTGTTCGTGTTTGTGTGTGTGTGTGTGTGTGCGTTTGCTTAAGACTGAGAAATAATCTGTTACATGTAATTACTGGACGTGTAACAGAAATTCACATGCAAACTAAGATGATAACTGTAATTGTCCTAACACGCACACGTCAGACCTATTTTACACGTACTTTCCTAAATGAAGTAATTACGAGTGGCATCCTGGTGAGGAGGTGGCAAGATACTGTGCAAAAAGTAAATAATTTAGAATTACCAAAATCAAGTTAGAAACGGAAAAGTATTCTATTAAGGTGGATAGTTAAAACAAAATAAAAAAGGGGATCGTAAAAGAAGTTGAAAATTGTCTGATAAAGAAAGATGCAAACATAAACGTTTGTTAAAAGGTGCTACACTAACAACAGAACTTAAGATAACAGATAAAATAAGATAACAAGTAATCAAGGATGAAATAATAAGATAATCAAAATAAATTAGGCGATATTGAATTACTCACTCTCCACCTCTGTAAGTTAATATCAGTCAAGTGTTCTTATTCTTTTACTTGAGCGAGTTTCTGATTCTGATTCTGATTCGTGCAATCTTCGTTTCCTACTATTATTTAGTGCTGTATTCCAAATAGGACCTAGTGATTTTTCTACGGCTTTTTCATTCATTATGTCATTTCTCGATTTAATTGCGATGGATTCTCTAATCAGTCTAGTCGATCTGCTACGGCTACAAATTGATACACACACACACAAAACACAAACACACAGATGTGGCATACGCTTATCTAGTGATTAGTCAGATGTTGCTAAATCGCTGTAATTTCACTGGGATGAGTGTACACGTGCAATAGTTGATTACTCTTCAATCAAAAACAAACGAGAATACATACACACAGGCATGGCGTACGCTTATCTAGTGAGTTGTCAGTAATTGTGACTAAATCACTGTAATCTCATTTCGAAGCGTGTACACATGCAGACATATACACAAACCAATTTGACATATACTTTTCTAGCATTTTATGCTTAAGAGATCTAACAACAAGTATAAATTGGGCAGTTTAAACTAATATTTCCACTTGACATATTGATTGTCAACTTATTATGATGAGCTTTCCATTGAAAAAGATATCCGTATCCGGATATCGAAAATTTTGGAGCAAAAATCAGGAAGACAGTGGATGCAAACAAATCGGATCGCACCCGATAATCAGGTAAATGATCTATTCCCTGTCGCGCAACATGTTTCTTTTAAATCTTATTAACTTAATTTACTGCCCAGAAACTTATTTTCTGTTGCTCATGTTACAGGGCAGTTAATTATTTGAATTTGAATGCTTAAAACCTTCACGTGAGCAAATACAATGCAATATTTTAAAGAGGACATTCAAATTCATCTAACACCCTAACCCAGCGCCCGGTCCCTTCTTGTCTGAGTGCAAGAATACGCCGGAAGTCTAGTGTGTTTGGCATGGTTCGTATAAATTGTCACCCAAATGTTTGCCCAACTCATCAACCAAACTGACATCCTCTAGCATCTCTGGCAGATATTTAGTGTTCTCATTTCTGCAATTTGCTTCTTCGACTTATTATGAAATATTAATGTAAAAAAAAAACCCAATTTAATTTAATTTAGCAATTGTAATGCGATTAGCTGTGGTTATAGCGCAATGGAGGAGCGCTAGACTACAAAGCATATTTGCTTCGGGTCAAACCCCAGTCGCGACAGACATTGGCAAGCGCTTGAAAAGTTCTCACGAAACGTTTCATTTATACCGACAACGTGTGTACAATCAAATTCCCGTCAGTAAAACTTCAATATATTATCACTTTCTCGAGTGGCATGGCGTATTTTCTATAATAACAAAAGTGGAGTGTGTCCGGTAATCACTTTAGGTAGAAACAGATGCCAGTAAGGCTTCACAAGTAATGGACGGGTTATCTATAAAAAGACGAAAAAAATTACCTGAGGAATTTCTTTTGTTTTCTTAAGCAATTTTTTCGGTTAACTTGTCTATACATAAATAATAAACCAGTGTGTAGAAAATGTATTATTGACCAAAAAACAAGCCGTGTTGTCAACATCAATCTAGCCAGTGGATGAAACGATGAACGTCCAGACAGCAGAAAACCGAAAGACGTCAAATCTCACTCGACAACTTGCAATTCAAAATCAAACTTCATTCGGTTACAACTTACATTTTCCGCGTATCGAATGGAAACACGTGCAAGCCTGAAGCCGTAGCCAGTGCGGAGAACTAAACGTTTTCGATTTTAAAAATTTAAAAAAATTGTTACTATTGATAAAGCCAAAAAAGGGTAAGATTACACGTATTTATATTTTATATCAATTTTCCCTATTTAAAATACGCATTACACTCACAAGGATCACAATATATATATATGTATATATATATGTATATATATATATATAATAAAACCTATGTAAGTATATATGTAAGTAATAATATTAATATATATATATATATAATATAATACTAATACTAAGCCACCATACTAATACTATATGTATTAATATATATGTATTAATAGCCTTCTTGTATAATATTAATAATAATATATGTAATATATATATAATATGTAATAATAATATGTAATATGTATGTATATATATATATGTAATAATAATATAATAATAATAATAATAATAATAATAATAATAATAGCCATGTATAAAAATTAGATATTAATCGACTATAAAAATTTAATGATTTTGATAAAGTAATACTTAACGAAGGTGGCACCAGCGCGTAAACCAGCAGAGCAATTTATCATTTGAAAAATAGGTGAAAGAATATTTTGTTTAATTACCACGTGACCGCGTAAATAGATTCAAAAATGATTAGTCTAATTAAACGAACATTGGTTGCGCGGGCGGTGATAACAATTACTATAATCAAGATAGCGAACTTGATATAAACACCTGTCCCTTTATATACGTACATTTGTCAGTATAAACTATGAATTGTATAGTGTTGAAAAGGCAATTCATCCAGGAGGCAGGTTTCGTTTTTATTCGGAACTCATCACGTACTGGCCAGAATTCGCCGCGGACATGGCTCGTACCTGGACACATCTGCTTTGGAATTTGGTACTCTACCCACTGTACCACACTGCCGCACACTACACTACACACATTTTTCAGTAATATAATAACTAAAGTTTTACCGTTAGCCTTTCCTTTATGTAGAGCTCATATGGAATCCTATTAGACACAGGTTCGAGCTCTGTTCGCGGTAAATTCTGAACATTAAGTGATGAGTTCCCAATATGGAGGAAACCGGTCTACTGGATGAATTGCCTTTTCTACACTATACAAATCTTAGTTTATACTGACATATGTAAGTAATTAATGGGTCAGGTGTTTATATCAAGACCGCAACCTTGATTATAATAATTGTTCTCACCGCCCGCGCAACCAATGATTGTTTAATTATATAAATGTTCATTTCAATAACACTTCCCATGTGGTGTGGTGTCTATAGTAAATGATTATTGTGGTTATTGTTTCGCTGAAAACACATGCAAGGCACCGTATTTGGCGAAAATACTTTAAAAACTAAAACAAAATTAAAAACCGTAATGTTTAACCTATTAATCAAATAAATTAAATGTGAAAGAAGAGTCAGAACTTTTATTTTACCAAATGCATTTAGCAAGTTTTTTCCTGCAAATAATATTGAGATTTAGCCTCTGCTTAATAACACTTTTGGGCACCCAATCAACTTGGCCTCAGGGGATGTATTAAAGTAAATTCCATTGAATATTTATTATAATTTGTCGATAAAGAAAGTAGCGAATTTAAATAGCTGCCAAACTCTTTAATTCGACAAATAACAACAGTACTGGCGAGTACAGAAAAAGAGCAAAATGTAAACATGGAGAGGGTGTTAAATAAGGGAACAACCATTCAATTGCGTGCACCACCTCCAGTTCAAGCTCAATGCCTGAACATGCTTCTTCTGCTTGCAGTAACAGAAGGCAGTAAGCCACATACGTAGCCTTATGTATGAACAAATTTCAGCCGGATTTATGCAAGTAGAAGAAGCATGTTCAGGCATTGAGCTTGAACTGGAGTGACGCAGGCAATTGATTGGTTGTTCCCTTATTTCACACTCTCTCCATGTTTACATTTATCTATCTTATTTTGTACTATGAATTTTATTAAGGCACCACATTATAAAAGAATATATATATATATATATATATATATATATATATATATATATATATATATGGGTGTGTCTGTACTAGATATGTCAGTAGATTACAGTTTGGATAAAGGAAACTTTATGGTTTCGGAGGATGTGCTATTGCATAAAATTTTATCATTTGAACCTGTGGACAGTTGCCTATACGAACCCAATTAGAAAGAGTGATGAAGTTGGAACTAGATATGGACATTTAGCGATCTCTCCTCCTTTGATGGGAAATGTTGCGGGAAAGTTATTTTCTTTTTCGAAAATTTACACAATTTACAATCAATTGCCAAAGGGGCTTAGAGAAACGCCGCCATCTAAGGTGTCTTTCAAATTTTTATGTACTGAACGCGAAAAAATCTACAATCCTGCTGACCTTTTTAATTTTGATTATGATAATGCATTCTCGTGGTTGAATAAAAGACAGGGATAATTGTGATCAGTAACATACCTTCTTAATATTTTATTTCTACATTTCGTCTTATTAAATTTGAATGTTATGCAGTATATCGTCATGTTAGTCAGCATTTCATATACTAATTTTCTAGTCATGGTTCCCATTTTTGCATAATGCAACACTCAAATTATACCTTCATTTTTCCTATTATCAAGCCTGTGAATTTCGATGATGAATCTATAACTATTTATATGATCAATTATTGTACAAATGCGATTAATTAAAATGACCGTTTTTCCTTTATCATAATAATTGTATCATAATTGATGTCACGTATTTAGTGATATTACTGCTGAATTTTCTTATGTTGATATTTGGTATATCATAACTAGAGAGATTTCCTTATCTATATGATACTAATTGGACATATCTATGAGATGTGATATCTTTTTTAATATTGTACATTTTCCAATATTATTATCTATTTGCTGGAACATGTGTGGTTTGAATCCAAATAAAGATATTTCATTCTATTCTATTCTAAATATAACCTGGCCCACAGATTGACAAATCTTACAATGGCTCACATTAGGGACATTTTATTTCAATATTTATAGAACTATACTTTAGTGTAACAGTACAATTTATTATTGCTCATTTTGTTAAATTAAGAAAATTGTTCATTTTTGATTGTCAGTAAATTTTTGTCGAACAGTCTTTTCCGTTTTCTAAGTTAATTATTTATTTTGGCTCACGCGTGTATAGGCAGAGTTTTCTTCGTTGGGCTGTTTTTGTATTTCCAGCGTTAGCTCTATTACACGCATATGAACCAACCAAAAAGCTACCATGCTGATATATGCATCTTTGCTGAATATTTTATGCAGGTGTAAACGTTTTTCGTAGTAATACTATTGATTTGCAATAGCTTAGCTTTAATCATATTCATGTAAATTTGAATGGAATAATATTTGAAATCGTGAATATATTTTATTTAAGTTTTGCGTTCTCCTTTAGAGTCAAGAATAATAGAAGTGTTAGAACGGGATATAAATTCAGCTACTAAATATTTCCATCACTTGTGGTCAGCACAGACTGGAAGAGCTGAATGCAAATCGGGGCCCAGATTAGGAATTTACCTGTTTAATAAGGATATTAATGCTTTTGTGAACGAATTTGACTGTACTGTGTACGTAAATAAAGATAAGCATATCCTTATATAATTGAACGTGGGCTATATTCAGGAATAAAGGCACCTGACTCATTAAGTTCACACAAATGTCAGTATAAACTAAGAATTGTAAAGTGTAGAAAAGGAAATTCATCCAGTAGACCGGTTTCGTTCTTATTGGGAACTCATCATGTACTGGCCAGAATTTACCGCGGACAGGGCTCGAACCTGGGCACGTTTTCTTCGGAAACTTGTGCGGCAGATTGGCCCAGTGGTCAAAGCACCCGTTTCCGAAGCAGACATGCTCAGGTTCGAGATCTGTCTTCGGTAAATTCTGGACCGTTCGTAATGAGTTCCCAATAAGGACGAAACTGGTCTACTGGATGGATTGCCTTTTCTACACTATAAAATTCAAAGTTTATACCGACAAATTTATGTAGTTAATTTTTCAGGTGTTTATATCAAGTTCGCATCCTTGATTATAGTAATCGTATGATTTATGTTTTTGAAATTACTGTTCATATTTTATTCCTTGTATAAGTAATTAATTTCTCTTTTGTTCTAGTGTTACATAACTAATTTACTGTCATTAGTTACGGAAAGTTATTGCACATTTCATTTTAACGTTTTATTTAAGCTGTTCAGAACTGCCACATCAGTTATATATCGTGTATAGACACTTAAAATCAAAGTTTTCTTACTTAAATCTCAATTACTGCAGACTTCCAGAGACAATTTAACGCTTGATCATATTTTAAAAAAAATGAAATTGTAGCTTTTCTTTTTATTTTACAGTGAAATTGACACCAATTTAATGCATTTAACTTTCGTTTTAGTTTTAAGAAATTAAAGCATTGCAACAGTTTTTCTGTTAATATGTCGTAATTTTCAGGTGTTAGTGTGCTAAGTGTACCAGCTATTTTAAAAAATAGAAATGATCGTCTTGAATCAGCAATTGATAATTTACAATACCTATTTGATAGTGTAATAGCCAGATTTTTATTACCTGATCTGCGTTTTGACTAACGCAGCTTTCTTTGTTCCATTAATTTTCTTTTGGCAAGATATTTCGGCCTATCTTACCGTAGGCCCACATCAGTTGCATTTCACGAAACAAATGAAGCAAGCTCGATTTTTCCTCTAGTCATAATATTTATATACCTCAGACTGACCTTTCATTAGATATTCGTGTGTCACTTGTGTGTGTGTGTGCATTTTCATAACCGTTGTTTTCATCTAACTAATTTAGACTAGAGTGGCTGAATAATAATTTATCAATTGTATGCGATAACTATTAATGAAGGTCAGTCTGAGGTATATAAATATTATGACTAGAAGAAATAACGAGCTTGCTTCATTTGTTTCGTGAAATGAAACTGATGAAGGCCTACCGTAAGATAGGCCGAAATATCTTGCCAAAAGAAAATTACTGGAACAATGAAAGCTGCGTTAGTCAAAACGCAGATCAGGTAATTTCAATTAATCCTGGTTCGCAAATAAGAAATTCCTTTAATAGCCAGATTACCAGAAACAATTCAGAACCATAACGTCAACGTTGGTTATTCGCTGTTGGTAACAAACATGTGCTATTCTTCTCAAACAACGATGGTCGAATGTCTGTACGCGTCTCAAATCATCAATTCTAAGAGGCCAAGTTTCACTAACGGGTAGTAAAATTGCGCGTAGTTATGTATTGTAAACCTGACCTTTAAGGCAGAGTGAAGTATTCGCGTTTCTCCGTAAATGACGAAGGTTGGAGAAAGCTACTCTAGCTTTCACGATTCTAATACTCACTTTGTCAGACATATTGCCTGAATTATCGATAGTGCAGCCAAGGTATGTAAATCTGTCGACAATGCCCGGTACTTCACTTTGCAGTCGCAGAATTAAAGTGAAGGGTGGGAGACCTTGTAAACTTATCTTGCATTTAGAGGATGCGAATTCCATACGAAAGACGAAACAACAAGTGCTAATCTATTCAAGGTGGCCCGAGGTGAATCTTTATTGTTGACTAATTTTACAGTATTGTCTGTATAGTCTATATTGACCAAGCTCCTATCGTGGAAACTTTGAAACCAGCATCCTGAGCACATGTTAGAGTGTTGTTCATAACAGCATATATTACAAAATTAAACAAAAATGGAAAGCGGAAGCCTTGATGAGCAACTCTACTGGTAGTAATGTTGGGTTTATTAGTTGTAGACTAGACGTGTTTGTGAAGAGAGCACGTATAATATTTATAAATTTGATGAATATACCACTTTACGATAGACTATCGAATAGAACATTGCGATCATCTGAGTTAAACAAACCATTAAATTCTAGAAAGACGGTTATTGTAGGATGGAAATATGCAAGTCGCCATTCAAATTATTAAACAACCTCATTCTGACCGATATCCGGCTTGTTCTTTTCTAGGATCTGATTCGCGCGACGCGCTAAGACGGCGTCAGATAATCAAAGCACACGACTTAGATAATTCTGGAGTTAGTTTTATACCACGAGGGTTATCACAAAATTACGATTGCCTATATTGAGGATGCGAATTTTGTCCGAATCATTCCAGTCAAAGGTACGGTTTCCTCATTCCATATAGTATGAAAAATGTTGGACGATGTTGCATAAATTAAATCTTCCCCATCAACAATTAAGTTTGGAAGCAAATCATCAAGGCCTGGAGCTTCGCGACGTTTAAGAGATAGGATTGCATCCAGTAATTACTCGAGATCGACTTTCACACTGAGCTCAACTCGGCGTCTTTCAGCTAAATGAGTATTATTCTAAGCTCAGCTAACTGAAATTTAGCGTCTAGATTCGAGCTTCTTCATAGATATTACAGAGATCCAATGATTATTTCTACAGGAGATTACAGTGGCAAATAGAGTAGTATTTGGATCTCAATTGTAAAAGGAAATGACACTGATTAAGAACAAGTTAATTCATATTGTCAACTTTCAAAAGCAAATTAGCATGAAAGGTACTGCTTCAAAGAGTACTCAAGAAACTAGAACAAGACTCTATCCACGTGTTCTATTTAAATTTGATATAGACTACTTTAATTTTGTCGGATTGTGATGTAGCATGACCCTCCGATAGGAACATCGTACGTAGGCTCTTTTTAGAGACATTATATTTATACATTTATAGTACTACGTTTTTAGTGTAATATTACAATTTATTTGTGCACTCTTTGTTAAGAAAAGAAAAGTGCTCATTTTTGTTAGTCATTTAACTTTTCAAGGACAGCCTTTTCGTATGTTTAATTTACTTACTTATTAACTTTATATAAGGCATGCATAGGCGGAGTCTTTTTCGTAGGATTGTTTTTGCTTTTTCTAGCGTTAGCTCTGTTTCACGCACATGAACTAACCAACAAGGTGGAATGCTAATTTACGTTTCTTGGATGCATATTTTATGCAGAACTAAACATTGTTCATGCTTCTATTTTTTAGTTGATATAGCTGAACATTAATCGTGCTGACGCAATTGTGGATTGAATATTAATTGAAAAAAGTGAACATATTTTATTTAAGCTTTGCATTCACATATGGAATCTGAAATAGCAGCAGTTGAAAGACAGGCTAAAAATCGAGCTCGAATATTATGTGATCAGCATGTATTAGAAGAGCTGGCTACATGTTTGTAGAAATCTTAAATAATGTAGTTATAACATAACAATATTAAATATATATATTGGCGGTATGAACTAATCATGGAATGAGATAGCATTGCCTGATCATCAAGTAAACCGATTTCATCAATTTTCGGCAATCATCATGTGCATTCCCTATTTGGTGCAACCACGGCTCGAATCAGGGAATATTTAATTTTAAAATTTGAAATTCATTCACTATGCTATCTAAGCCGCAAATTACATGCATTTTACCGTTACCTAGTGACTTTTGTTGGTTGGCCAAATTCTCGTTCACTTGAGGCCTATTTGGCATCGCCTTAGAGCTTAAGTTTCAACTGGCCATTCTTGATCTGTCATTATAGAACAGAAAAATAACTATTTAGAGAAGTGATATTGAATTGAAGTATAATGGCAGAATATCATTATATATATGGACAAGGATTACAATCTGAGATAGTTAGCACACAAGAATAATACAGAAATAATTTCAAAGGTAGTTAAATCGTCACAAAGAAGCATATAGACAAAATACAAAAACTACAATCAGAAAAATCTATACGACCTACCACAACTTGCAAAGAATTAAACGTTGTTATGCACGAAGCCGACGCATATAGAGGGTCCATGAACGAGATCATAAGTGATCAATCGAAATTCAAACCAAACAACAAACCGAAAGATGATTCAACAAATACTGAACCAAGAATAAATGCTATTTTGAAAGACAAGAAACCCCACGTTTTCTGTAAATGGCTAATTCCGAAATCAGATCAAGTCTCATAGAAGAAATCCAAAAGACGAAACCCGACGGAACAAACCCTGCAAGGTTGTACGGAAAACCAAAAACTCATAAAACCTTGCCACCCGTAGGAGCTCCTCCGATGCGTTCCATTATTTCCATGATCAATGCACCGCAACAGAAACCAGCTACGTTTAACTGCAAGCTACTTCAACTATTGCGAAATATCACAAATACAAACACCGTTAAGGACGGTTTCGAGCTAGCAGATGAATTGAAATGAGAAACGTCCTACAAAACAAAATCGTCGCGCTTGATATCTCATCCTTATTTACGAACATTCCACGAGAAGAAACAACGAGACCTTGTGCGACGTGATTAAAATAAAGTTTCAGGATTTTCCTCTGGGCACCAATGATCTAAAACACATCATATTAGCACGATCAAAGAACGTGCAATTTAAATTTGAAGGTAACAACTATGGAAAGCTGTATTGCACTCCTCCTGGCAGATGTATATATGGAACATCTTGAAAAAACGAGCTTAAAAACATAATTGACCTGTGCGCACTCTACAAAAGTTGCATAGATTGTATATTATTTTTCATTCGAGACACAGCAGAGCCAACCGAAATTTTCAAGCCTGTTAATGAAGCCGATCCAAACGTCAGATTCACTACTGAGGTAGAGAAAGACGACACGTTTCTCTTCTTGGAAATCTAATTCACTCAAAAAGAAAAAGGTGATTTGACACTGGAAATACATAGAAAACTTACTTTCATTGGGAAATGTATTCAACTCAACAGAAGTGTGCCAGAATCTCAAAAAACAGAAATCTAGTTAACAACCAAGCAAACAGAATTAGGAAGATCTGCTCTGAGTATAAGATCGAGGAAGGACTAGGCTACCCGGGGAAATATTTACTAATGAGATATATAGATGTCAACATCAGACCACCTCAGATTCGGACTACAGAGTATTCGGACAAGCAGGTTCTCTTAAACGTACCAATTAGAGGCGACCGACCGGCCTCAATAATCGCACGGTAGTAAAATATAATCACCGAGGCTAATTTTACCAGTCTAAAAGTTAACATAAAACTAAGCTCATAGAGAACCATGAGGTTGGATGCCGAAAATCAATTGCCAATTCTCTCCAAATCATGTATGCGCGGTAGCGTATATCTTGGACGTACGAAAGACTAATTCATTAACAGAAATCCATCAACATTTACAGCAGAAATTGATTAAAATTCGCCTAGAACTGTCAGGAATATCAGCTAACTCCGAGTATATACTTGGAGTGATGCCTTTGGCCAATTTGATGAATTTCGAAATTCGACACAAAGCGAATTCCGAAAAATTGTTCGACATATATATATATATATAATTAGGAAGAAAGAACACATTAATAAAAAGTGGATAAAGGCCATTTATTTCGTGAATACTAATCATCTCTTATAAAATCATACATATTTATACATTTTGGGTTTTCAATTGATTATGCTAGTGGTAACAAATCTGACTCTCTGTTTTGGCTAGTTGGTGAGTGTGTATGCGTTTGTGTTTGTGTGTATGCGTGTTTGCATGTAAAGGTCATTCTCGCAGTATTGCAAAGTGATGTCTGGGATCTGGTCATTATTGTTTTGATGGCTTGAGAATTAACCATTTGTGCGCATTGTTCACTGTTACATGTACGAGTGCTATTTTTCCCAGTGTAGTTGATCATTTCACCTTGTTGCGCAAATTTATAATTTCCACATGGTAACAGCGCCAGTGTGGATTGCAGTGTTAAACGCTCATATTGTTTGTAAACTTCTGTCACCGTATGCGCCTCTGTTATTTCCACTTCAGTTTGTTGCCAATCCGATTGTATGTTTGCTGATTCTAGTCGAGCGCCTGTTTGCTCTTGGCTGGATACTAGTAGATTGTTGTTGAATTTTGTTATTCTTGGCCAGTCGATAAGAATATCATGTTGATGAAACTTTTAAATATTAAGGTTAGGTGCTTAAGAAGTTAGAAGGTCATGAAGAATAATGAATTTTTCGATTTGCTTGGAATTGTGAATTAATGAATTGACAGGGTGCCCCGTTGCCAATATATGATCGGAAATTAAAAAGGCATGGATATTATTAAGAATATATATATATATATATATATATATATATATATATATATATATGTATATATATCAAGCTGTGTATATAAAAAAAACAAGCACCCGGCTTAAACATTCAAAATTTTAATCAACGATAAATTTTAATCGACATGCTACGAAAGGCAAAACCCAAAATCAATTTACTAGCATCAAACCACGTCCAAACACCGACTAGACCAGCATCAACAAGCATTCGATCCGATTTGCAACAAACTGAAGAAGAATAAGAATTTGCAAATAGGGTATCACAACTATTGGTAACAGCATTCAACACTGCAATCGGCACACCCTGCGCTCTTACCAAGGTGGCAGAACAAATTTGAGCAACGATGCGAAACCAAAGACGACACTCGGAAAAATAACTTCGCACCCGTAACAGCCAGAATAGCGAACATTTCATTAAATCGCAATCAATCAATTCACGAATGACCACATCTCAGTCATCACTTCGCATAACAACCGGAAAGACCCGTACATGCCAGCAGGCACACACACACGCACACACACACAGACACCTACCCATACACACTTACTAATCAGCCCAAATAGAAGTAAAACCGAATCAGATTTGTTACCACCTACATTATTAAATGAAAACCCGGGAGGTGTACAAATAAAAGATTGTAAAGTGAAGTTTAGCATTATCGAAATAAATGGCCATTATCCAGTTTAAACATTATTCTATTGGGCGGGTGGTGGTAACAATTATTTCAATCAGGTTTGCGAGCTTGAAGTAAACACCAATCCCATTATATTTAACCAGTCGTCGAAAAACTTAGCAAAACTACCGCTAGTCGACAAGCGAGGATCAATCCGCATTATATATATATATATATGAAAGCATGATGGTGGTAACAATTATTTAAAACAAGTTTGCGAGCTTGAAGTAAACAACAATCCGAAATTATTTAAGCTGCAGGTGAGGGCCGCATACATAATTTTGCTTTCCATATGCAACGCGGATCAATCCACTTTAGTCAGTTTGCCCTCGTTCTCTGATGAAGATCATAGAAGATCGAAACGCGTAAGTGCATGCGAATGGTGCTAGTTTTTCTACGTTGTTCGACGACTATTTATATTCAAATGGGATTGTGTTTACTACAATCTCGCAACTTCATTTAAATCATTATCCACTTTGTTATTAAATGTGATTTATCTTCCTAATATATATATATATATATATATATATATATATATATATATATATATATATATATATATATGAATGGGAAGCAAGGAGAAGGTTGTGACTAGAGGATGCTGAATCCTCCGCCTTATATAAAATGACCTTGAATGATAAATTTAAACCACCATAGCTGATTGTAACAACTTTATTTAAAAAGAATTTTTTCTTTTTATTTTCCAGAACATTCTTTGTTTAAAGACTTGATTTTTAAAATTGTGCGCTATTTTCAGTTTTTGAGTATCGTGCTTCCGAGCTGGTTGTAGATTTTCGTTTGCTGCATTTTTAACATTTCTCTCCATAATAATCGATTACAACATTGCACAATAAACATCTTTCGACACTTGCCTTGTGTTCTGATATAATAAAACACTGAGGAGGAGTCTTGGAACAGGTAATTTATTTATTATTGTGGGTCACGTACACATCAAAGCAGATTATTGTTGAAGATATAGCTTTCCAACTTTCACCTTCCAAACGCCACAAGTAAGTGTCAATTTAAGTATCATAATTCTTGATCATGAATGCCGATATTAAATTAGAAGATGTATTTCATTTAGGGCAGGACCTAATGGACTTAAATCTTATTGACACAGATAACAATGTAGGCAAAACAGACTCTACTGTGAATGTTAGGACTTCTAGCGAACTGGCATCTAGGGGGCTTACTAACACCAATAGGTTAGGGGCCTCAACATGATTGAATAAAACGCGAACCAATCCCATAAATTGCTAAATGACTGAAAAGAGTGTGTGAAGCTTGCGGAAGAGAGGGTGAAGTTGATGAGTGCAAGACTACGAAGCACATGTGCGCCGAATCGAGCACCAGGTACTCTGCCATATTGGAATAGAATAGAATATCTTAATTTGGACTCAAACCACACATGTTCCATCTAATAGATAATAATATTGTAAAATGTAAAATATAAAAAAGATATCACATCACATAAATATGTGCAACTAGTCTCATATAGATAAGTAAATCTAACTATTGTACTGTACAATATATCAACATCAGAAAGTTCGGATGTAAAAAGTAATATTCAAACAAAATCAAAACCGGTCTACTCGATGAACCAATTTTGTTACTTTTAGTAATACTTAGTTTATGCTGACAACATGTATATAATTAAAATCCTACCATTAAACATAAATTCATATATATATATATATATATATATATATATATATATATATATATATATAATAGTATAAATAAGAAATGGTAAATATAGAAACGCAATTATCCCTCCATTATATATATATATATATATATATATATATATATATATATATATATATATATATATATATATATATATATATATATATGAATGGAAGCAAGGAGAAGGCTGTGATTGAATAAAACGCGAACCAATCCCATAAATTGCTAAATGACTGAAAAGAGTGTGGAAGCTTATGAAGAGAGGGTGAAGTTGATGAGTGCAAGACTACGAAGCACATGTACGCCGAATCGAGCAACCAGGTACTCTGCCATATTGGAATAGAATAGAATATCTTAATTTGGACTCAAACCACACATGTTCCATCTAATAGATAATAATATTGTAAAATGTAAAATATAAAAAAGATATCACATCACATAAATATGTGCAACTAGTCTCATATAGATAAGTAAATCTAACTATTGTACTGTACAATATATCAACATCAGAAAGTTCGGCTGTAAAGAGTAATATTCAAACAAAATCAAAACCGGTCTACTCGATGAACCAATTTTGTTACTTTTAGTAGTACTTAGTTTATGCTGACAACATGTATATAATTAAAATCCTACCATTAAACATAAATTCAATTTATATATATATATATATATATATATATATATATATATATATATATATATATCAATGTATAAATAAGAAATGGTAAATATAGCAAATGCATATTATCCCTCCATTATATATATATATATATATATATATATATATATATATTATCAATAATGTAACTTATTAAACATTAATTGATTGCGTGGATGGTAGTAACAATTATTTAAATCAAGTTTACGAGATTGAAGTAATAACCAATCCAGTTTTATTTAACCATTCCTCGAAGAACATAGCATAGTGCGTGCGACTTGTGGTAGTTTTTCCATGTTGTTCGAGGACTGGTTACTTGAAGCTCGCAAACTTGATTTAAAGAATGTAAATTATTGTCTCTTGAAACGAATTCGTTATAATATATTTGGCAGGATAAGTACCTATTAATTTGATAGAATTAAATTTATTTGTGTATTTATTTTGTTTCATGGAATCATACTATTTTTAAATGAACATAAACACAAAATTTTACCATAAATTCAGGGCTACACGTATTTCAGAATGTGAATTTATGAAATAACCGAATGATCGACTGTTGTATGTGAACGCAGCAAGTCCAAAGTTACATACCTTTTATATACATATCTGCTTGATCAACGTTAATCAGTTTATCATCTCGCTTTTCTGATCATTATAAAATGTCGTGATGCGACAGTACGCGCGATTGCTGTGGTACTATCGTCACTTTAATCAAAGTTGCGATCTTGATATAAACACCTGACCCGTTATATACATACATTTGTTAGTATAAATTAAGAAGTGTGTAGTGTAGAAAAGGCAATACATTTAGTTGACTGGGTTCGTCCTTATTGGAAGCTCATCACGTATTTGCCAGAATTTTCCGGGGACAGGGCCGAATCTTGTCATGTCTACTTCGCAATCTAGTGCACACTATACACAATTTTCAGTTACATAATAACAAATTATTCAGGGTTACACTTTCCTTTACATGGAGCCTATATAGCATCCCTTTAGCCCTAAAGTTCCAACTAAACATCCCCAATCTGGCATTATAAAACAGAGGTCACACTACTTGGGGACGTGGTATTTAAGAGAAAATTTATATAATTGTATAAACAATGGTTGCTTAGGCGGTAATAACAATAACTTTAATCAAGTTTGCGATCTTGATGTAGGCAAGCGCAACAAGTTTTCATTCAATGGTATTATGATGTCGTGTGACGAGGTAAGTAGGGCTCAGCTTTATACCCCAACCCCAAACTTAGCTAATTTAACATTTGGAATTATCAACTGCTCAAACGACTGTTGTTATATTACTATAGAGGATGTTAAATCCTCCGCCTTATGTAAAATGACCTTGACTGATAAATTTAAACCACCATAGCTGATTGTAACGAACTTTATTTAAAAAGAATTTTTTCTTTTTATTTTCCAGAACATTCTTTGTTTAAATACTTGATTTTAAAATTGTGCGCTATTTTCAGTTTTTGAGTATCTCGCTCCTTGTCTGGTATTGTAATTTTTGGTCTGCTGCATTTTAACATTTTTTCCATAGTAAACGATTACATCATTATCAAATATATTATTCCATCAATTGCCTTGTGTTCTGATATAAAATAACATTGAAGAGGAGCCTTGGAACAGGTATATTTGATTTTATTGTTGGGTCACGTTCATACCATAACAGATTATTGCTGAAAGGAACAGCTTTCCAACTTTCACCTTCCGATTGCCAACTCGTAAGTGTCGATTTAATTGTTATACCATATGTTCATGGATACCGATATTAAATTCGAGGACAAAAGTAGGTTAGTGCAGGACATAGCGGACTTGAACTTAACTGACGCAAGCAATAATATAAGCATATCAGACTCTACTGTGAATTTTAGGACTTCCAGCGATCTGGAATCTATGGGGCTTACAGACACGAATAGGTTAGGGGCCTCAACATTACATAAAATCCGTGCGTGTGGTGAATGCCATAGAACTGTTTACTTTACGACAGTTCAGAAATTGTGTAGTCCAGATTTAGATTTTGGTACGATGTTAGCATGGCTCAACGCCTTTCTGATTTGCAATAAATTATGTATACTTTGAGGTTTTGTTCTACGTAGTCATTTTGTCCACCTATGCTAATCATACCAGTGGGAGGTCACAACGAGTTGTTGCGTGGGATTAGCGGTGGTTTGGATATATTTTGCGACAGAATAAATACAGTTGGATTGATGTTTAGCTCGATTGTGAAAAAATGACTAAATTAAGTCATCACCAACCAGGTAATTAATTGATTGTTCTATTTTACAGCTTATCTACGTGTAGCAGAAGCAGAATAAATGGTTTGCACATGACTGCATTGATTATTGTGTATCTCACCACCTTGATTTAATGAAGCAATCACCAACCGCGCAAAAATTGATTGTTTAATTATACACTTATATAGGCGTAGTGGACGCAGCAAAAATGTTTTGTACATTACTGCATTTAAACTGTCTAGCGCACATGTCAATTCCACTACAATTTATGCTAGATTGAACAAGTGAGATAAGCCAACCTGGTTTTCCATTAATTACATTCTATTTGCTGTTCAATACTAGTGAGTAAGTTTCCCTTCCTACTCCAATAATAACATCTAAAGATTAAAATCATTACAACTTGTGAATACCTGTCAACAGAAAAATAAAATGAGATTGAATTGTGCCAAAACCTCAAAAAGTTGATTCACTGAAGTTATCGTCATCCACAGAATCATTGGTTGTTCAACTTATTTAAGTGTGAAGAAAGTGGCCAAAAAGTTATGTGGATTAATTACCTCTTCGTTGCGTTGCGACACAAGGCGTTTGCATCCATTGTCTACCTGGTGAAATCACCTTGTGTCGCACCATAAGGAATAGGAAATTAATCTTTTCTCTGTCGTGCAACATATTTATTTAAATGTCTAGTAAATGACAGCGTTGCAATGGTTTAGCTGTATTGGTAGTATGAACCTTGCCGGGTCTAATGGGATACAGCCATCATCCCGTTTTACGTAAAGCCTCGAGTTTGGTTTAACTACGCAGCAAAACTTAGTGTTAAATTGGTAGCGACGGAATGAGAGTAAGTGTGCCAGGTGCGAAGAGCTGGTTTCGGCTACTTAGGTTAACATTAGTCACCAGCATCTGGGCAGATAGAGCTCATTAGACTTGGTTGGTGAACTATCTAAGAGAAGTTCAATTCTGAATACAAATATTTACGCTAGGAATGAGTGACTTAGTTTACTCTTAAAGCCCACATATAACTATGCATATTATGAACAATAATGAGGCTAAACTTTGTTGGCCGTCGCACAGGATAAAATTGGTCACCCTATCTGCAGAGTCATGCAGGCTACTGCAGACATCTTTATTCCCGGGTCTGTCTCGTTTCCTTCGCATTTTTATCCCCAATATAATAGCAACGCTCTGTTGCATGCTATGAACCTGGTGGATGCTGATCACATCACTGAGCCTAATTTGGAATTGTCAAATATTGATAATAGTTCAAGTAAACTACCATTCTTTATACGCCAGGTTAGGTGTTAACGTTAGTTCGCCTGATGCGCTAACATTGATACAAAATGGGCAACAAGACACACTCGAACGTGCGTTGGGTAAATAAGAACTCGGTGCATGTTTCGTATCTGAAACTAAATGTAGGATCCTGGGAGAATTACAGAACTGGGCTCACCATTCTTATCTACGCGTTATTCGCTTTGAGCTTCTGGTTCCACTGTGTTTTCCCACGCTGGTCAACGGGGCGTCAGTATTGACCTTGGCGCATGAGATGATTAATGTTTAACTGAATGATAGCCGGTAAACAGCTGACTTAATGAGGCACGATTAAATCCATCAACTGAAATCAGTAACAGAAACCTGACTAAACGTTGAATTTTTGTTGTATATGCAGATGCTCTCACTGACTGCAGCACAGCCGAAAGAAAGGACGCTTCATACTCCGACATCAGCTCTTTACTAATTAGAGCAAAATGAGGTAGTAACTTTTCTTCGTTTTGTTTAAATCATACCTCATTTCCAGTGGTTTGTATGAACGATGTTGAAGCCTTCGGCAGAAAGACACGAATCCGAACCCAGCCAAAAAGAACAAAAAATCGATGCGTACTTGGAAATGGGAACCAATCGGATCTTTGCCAAACTGATAGTGCAAAGCGACAACTCGCGAACGCAAATCGCGGAATTTACTGACGAATATATGGACATAACGGGTCCGGTGTTGAAATCAATTTCGTAACCTTTATTAGAGTAAGTGATCGATTTAGTCAGCTTTAACAAAGATAGAATAGTACATAGTCGAATATTTTTATTTGGATTCTAACCTCACATCTTCCATCAAATGTACTTCACATCACATAAATATATCCATTAAGTCTGGCATAAATTAGTAACATTAATTTTGTTGTAGGCTTTACCAACACCCAAACATCCTGCGGTAATATCACAAATTACGCTATATCAAGTTTTGATACAATTATTATCATGAAGACAAAATACAGTCTTTTTAATGAATCGATTTCAGACAATAATTAATGATAGAAATAAGAATAGATTTTTCATTGATGCTCTTTAGCCCGATAATTGGAAAGATTAAGGTACGATTCGAGTGTATTATTATGCATAGGTGTGAACCACGACTAACAATTCTTCAAACCGAGCTTGAAGTGAACACCAATCCCAGTGTTATTGAACCAGTCGTCGAACAACATGGCAAAACTACCTCCAGTCGCCAGTTGTTTGACGACTGGTTCAATAACACTGGGTTTGGTGTTTACTTCAAGCTCGCAAACTTGATTTAAAGAATTGTTACCACCACCCGCGCAATCAATAATTGTTTAATTCTATGACTAACAATTGTAATGAAAGTTAATATGATGATATAATGCATGGTTTTTCCAATATAATAATACAAATATTAGGCGTAAAACTTCCAAGATCCAAAAAATTCACGAACATAAGTTTCATTAATATATATTAGGTATTGTGTCCCTATAAACAATTGGCTGATGCCATCTCCTACACCTATGCGAATTAAATCATTTGTAATTAATTTCAGTCAAAGTCTTATGTACTGTGGATTTGAGGCCGCCTCACTATATAATGCTTCGAAAATTGTGACAGCTGCACCACCATCCCATAGCCAAATCCCCACATCGATCGAGGTTTATTATAGGGCTGTACTGTAGTAGCAAGTATTCATTAGGATATTTAACAACAATTTCCCAAACTAATAGTTTTTGTAGCCTCTACAGATTGTGTACATATAATATGCAGTTAGTATGCTTACAAATCACATTGATATAGGTTTTATAGAAAGGTGACACTACAATGACTTTATTTGACTTAGGTATGGGAGATTTCACAGCAACACTTTCCAACATATCTGGACAAATTATGTAGTATACAGGGTCCGGTGCGGAAAACTAATATATATGAAATTGTGTTTTAGAGGTTGCGCACCAAGTAAAAAATTAGTTCAAATGGGACTAGAATGACAAACCAGAGTCAGCATAAACCAAAGATATATTTTCGTATACACATGCGCAACGTGCTTATTGGGAAATCATCTGCAGGAGCCGGTACTACGCCTTATACCCACAATTTACTTGGTCAAGGAATGTGTGAAAATAGGACGGTACAATATACCCAACAAGAACTTGCTAGCAGCAGTGTGGAGATGAATCAAAGTCTTCTGATAACGCGAATTCCCAACGATAACTACCGTTGATAGGATATGAGTATATATATATATATATATATATATATATATATATATATATATATATATATGGCATTGCACTTTTATATAGGCCCTTCTTAGAGGCACTTTTATTTCCCTATTTACACAACTATATTTTAGTGTAATATTACTGTCCTGAATTGGCCGCGGACAGCGTCCGCACCTGGCCACGTCTACCTCGGAATCTGTTGCGCAAATCAATGAACCACCCAGCCGTACACCAATAATATAATAACAAGTGCTTCCTGGTTAGACCTTCAAACGTAAATTCCATTTATTTGGACCAAAACCTCTAGCCAATCACGCCAAGAATCATTCATTGGTGTATAACTAAGCAATGTCACGTGGAGTGCGGCAGTGTGGCTTAGTGGTGAGAGCACCAGATTCCGAAACAGACGTGCTTAGATTCAAGTTCTGTCCACGACAATCTCTAGACAATGCGTGAAGAAGTCCATTAAGGACGAAACCGGTCTACTGGATGAATCGCCTTTTCTACACTATACAATCCTCTGTTTAAACTGACAAGTGTATGCACACAATGGGTGAAGTGTTCGCAAACTTGATTCAAATAATTATTATCACCACCCGCGCACCAAGTATTCAATTATTTATAAAAGTGCTCAATTCAATAACACTTCTCCAGGTAATGTGGTGTATGTTCTAAAATAAAAGATTTGAAATGGTTAGTTGGAACCTGAGGTCAAAAAAGGGATGACATATAGTCTCTAGCTAAAGGGAAGTCTAACCAAGAAACATTAGTTAGTATTTATGTATTAGGTGTTGCGAGCCTAGTAACAAATTAGTTCAGTTGTGACCAGAAGGATAAACCAAAGTCGCCAGTAAGCACGAAACGAATGTGCATGAGGTTATACTTTCCGTTCATGCTGCCTTTGGTTTATCCGTCTGGTCACAACTGAGCTAATTTGTTACTAGGTTCGCAACAACTAATACATACTTGCATATATATATATATATATATATATATATATATATATATATATATATATATATATATATATTAGCTCTTCACAACAAACAGTATTTAACTGTAATTATTTAGTATTTAACTGAAAATTGTGTGTAGTGTGTGGCAGGGTGTCCTCATGGTAAGAGCAATCGATTCTGATGCAGACTTTCTCAGGTTCAAGCTTTTATCACCGTAAATTCTGGACAGTACGTGAAAATTTCTCATTTAGGACGAAACCGATCTAATGAATGAAAATTGCCTTATCTACACTTTACAATTCTTAGTTTATACTGACACATGTAAGTACTTAATGGGTCAGGTGTTCATATCAAGTTCGCAACCTTGATTATAGTGAATAGGAAACCTGTTCGGATCGGGCAACTTTTCATAATGCTAACGCTTCAGTCCTTTCAATCGTTGCTGGACTAGTTCATAGAACATTTATATAATAAAACGAACATTGGTTGCGTGGGCGGTGATAACAATTATTACAATCAAGATTGCGATCTTGATATGAACACCTGACCCATTGAGCACATATATTTGTCAGTGCCCAGGTTCAAGTCCTGTCCGCGGCAAATTCTGGCCAGTACATGATGAGTTCCAAATAAGGACGAAACCGGTCTACTCGTTGAATTTCCTTTTTACACTGTAAAATTGTGAGTGAATACTGTCAGTTTTTGCTATCAAGATCACAACCTTGATTTTAGTAATTGTTATCACCGCCCGCGCAACCAATGTTCGTTTAATCATATAAATATAATGACAGATTGGGGATGGTTAGCTGGAACTTTGGGTCTAAATGGATACCATATGAGCTCCATCTAAATGAAACAAAACTAACCGAGTTACATTTGAAAGAAACAGTTTGGGGCAAATGTGGAATCCTCATTCGAGACCCATCTTGCCACGAGTTGGTTTTCCTGTGAGTATGGTGGCAACCCTAAAGATAGGACAGGAAATGAAGTCTCGAAAATTTGGAAAATCTGGCTCCATCGTTGTTTTCAAACAACCTGCTCATTGGCAGCATCATAGGGAAGGGACAGATGACCACCCACCAATCAATGCAAAGCACCAACTGTGCACCTGGAAATGTAAAGTTTTCAAGATTTTACCGACCTACGAGTGATATCTCATCTTGGATGCCGTTTTTGGGCGTCGTAATTAGTGATGCTAATTTGCTCAAGAAAATTAACATAGCTAATCCATATATATCGAAGTATAAATTTTAGGTAGAAAAACAAAATGTTACACCAGTTACTGTGGTAATTTAGGTACCTACAGTCTTGAGATTAAATCGTAAAATTAACTGAAAGATATGACAGATAAAATGCAATTCCAGGGTTCTTTAATATAAATTCTAATGAAGTTCTATAATGAAATACATTAAAACAGGACGGAATATTACCAGGTAATGCCTGAGCTATTTACGGTATTCCAATTCATGTCTACACCACGCCAGGTTTTGCTCACACATAGGGCGTTCCGATTTAATAGGCGTTTTGCCAATTTTGAAGAGAAATTAAGTTTTGTAAAGTGTGTATAGAAGTCTGAAAAATACCGTATGTCTCTAACTTGAATGACTGGATTTATGGTGCACAAATTGGAATTGACGATAAGGGTAATTCAGCAAAAAACTGAGAGTCTATCTTACCTACTTACAGCAGGTAAGAACACACACGCCGGGCACAAACAACAAAGCCAGTTGGAGCAAAAACACCCAGATTGGATGTTTTTCCAAAAGTGTACAAATGCATTACTCCATTAAGACCAAATTTAATTTTATGAAAAATACGCCAACACAAATTATCTAAATGTTTAACTAACCAGTTGAAGCCGGTAGGACATCACTAATTTGAGTACAACTTAAAGGTTATTTTTATTGTATAATTAGGTGGACAAACATAAGGTTAAAAATCGTTTGATGTGGTTGTTTGATGTTTCTCAATTATTTGCTATTGGACTTTTAAAAGAAAATATTAAGTTTGTATGAAAGTAGGCCAGGGAGAAATTTCTAAATTTAAAACATTGTGAAGTGCGGATGGAAAGATAACTTGTGTTGTTCATATCTTCAATAAATCTTCAATGGCCAACTATGCGGGTAAATATATGGACACGGCTTTTATTCCAGCATGACCGAAATGTTTATGTACACTAAAGAAAAACAACACAACCATTACTATGATCAAGGTTGCGATCTTGTTAAAAACACCTGATCCATTGTGTACATGCATTTTGCAGTATAAACTAAGAACTGCATAGTGTAGAAAAGGCAATTCAACCAGTAGACCGGTTTCGTCCTTATTTGGATTTCCCCATGTACTGGCCAGAATTTGCCGCGGACAGGGCCCGAACCTGGACACATCTGCTTCGGAATCTAGTGCTCTAACAACTGAGCCATCCTGCCGCACCTTACACACAATTTTCAGTTCTATACTAACTAATGTAACTTGGTTAGTCTATTTTTCCTTTAGGTGGAGCTCATATGGAATCCATTTAGACCCAAATTTCCAACTAACCAACCCCAATCTGCCGTTATTGGACATCACACTGAATAAGCAATCAGTAATGAAATGAACATTTATATAATTAAACGAACATTTAAACAATAATTGATTGTGCGGGTGGTGGTAACAATTCTTTAAATCAAGTTTGCGAGCCTGAAGTAAGCACCAATTCCATTTTATTTGACTGTTTGTCGAATGGTTAAATAAAGTTGGATTGGTGTTTACTTCAAGCTCGTAAACGAACATTTGTTGCGTGGGCGGGGATAATAATTAATACATTTAAGGATGTGATCATCATATAAAAACCTGACCCATTAAGTAAATACATTAAGATATTGTATTGATTTAATAATTTTGTTCTGTGCTTTTCGTGTGCATGCACAATAAATTCAATAAATAACATAAGAATATTCCATTTCCTTACGAAAATTAAGTGGATGATACTCTTTCTATTGTAGACGTGTTGCTCCAAGGAAGAACTCGTGGCAATTTGGCGGTCAACGCCGGTTGAACCACAAAAAGTTGCCGCATCTCTTGTAAACAAAGCGTCTGTAAGTGAACGCAAAGCAGAACGGGGCATGAAATAATACCACACACCAGGGTTGCGCGGCGTCCCCCTGTCAACAAAATTCATCAAATAAACGTCCAACAACACGAGTGACGGTCTTTCCGAAGAAAAATCTCAAAGAAGATAAGGTAATTAGCTTCCAGACATCAATTCGGCAGCGATGTGTCTGGGCCACACAATCTTCTCCAACGTAAAGCAAAGCAATCACTGCAGAAGCTTTCCAAGCCACATGCGAAAATGTATTTATCTATAGTTCAATTGTTGTGGCACAGATGACTGTTTTAACTAGGTGACAACTCTTTTAATCAAGTTAGCAACATCAAGATAAACATCAATCCCGTTTTAATAAACAAATCGCATTACATAACAAAACCACCATTTGGCGCTTATGTTGGCAATTTTAAAACTTCCATGCTCATCATCTGAGCACGACGGTGAAATAGTTAACAAGGATCAAACCGCCATGGCTTTATTAGCTGTGGCAATTCAAATTTGAGTATCTCCATCATAGCACTCTCTCATACTGTGTACTTGACCGTTAAATAATAATTCATTTCTCTCCAAACAAAGTTTGAGAGCTTGAGATAAACACCATTCCCATTTGAATTAACCAATCAGCAAGTAAAGAAAAACTTCCGTCATTCGTGCATACCTTTAACCTCGCATGGTCATAATCTGAATACGAAAGCAAACTAACTAAGGAGGATCAAACGACCATGTATAAGTAATGTATCTAACGTCAGATATGCGGCTCTGGTTACTGTAATTCTCAAATACATTTTGTTTGACTGGAAATGTCGGTTGCGCAATGTCTGTGCAGTCAAGAGCAAAACATTGTCAAAGCTTTCATCATATGTAAATAAGATACAAACGTTAAACTCAAGTTTGCGAACTATAGACAATACCGGATACGCAATCGTGTTCAGATCTGGCGAAAAGTAAATAGCCATTTTATTCGTTTTGTATAAACCAGCTTTGCAGTAAGCAATGTTCTTAATATAACTAGTATTTCCCAATCGAACCTGAACCGGAGAAGATGCGCCCAATTAATTGGTGTCTCCTTTACTTCACACTCTCCATGTGTTTAAATTTTCTGTATTGTTTTACGTTATAATTTATATATATATATATATATATATATATATATATATATATATATATATATATATATATATATATATATATATATATATATGATGTCCATTCCTTTTTAAT
>JAQBSW010009086.1:0-30595 GCA_029291075.1 Eudiplozoon nipponicum | reverse complement strand
AACTGTATGTAAATGCTCAATATATAAGTTACGTAGATGCTATTTTCTTTGTCCTCAAGAACAGGTCGCAATCACGAAAACTGCTTAAAAGTTTCAACAAAGCATAAATGAATATCGGTATCACATCAGAGTAAGAGAAACATGATCGTTCGTGGCTGCTTTTCCTGAATTGACAGATTTGTTAGTCAAGATTAAAAGCAAACGAATATAATAATGCAATTAACGTTTTAATGTCTAATGACTATCCTTGAAAATTAATTGAATCAATTATTAAAAGGAGAAATAAAGAGAAACAGATGTATTACGGATCAGAAATTAAAACAGTCCACCTGAACAACCAATTTATGGGGCATGCGGTTTTCCGAATAGAACAAAACAAAGTTGAAACGGAATTAACACGCAAATTTTATGCAGTTAAACTACGAGTGTTATTTAGGGTAACACATTGGCCGTTACCAGCAATCAATGAGAAACAGCCGTTAATGTCGACATCCCATATTATTTACCGATATATATATATATGCGCAAGTTCTCGATCAACTTACGTGGGCCGATCGACCAGACGTTTAATTACTCGAATGGAAGAACATTGTAACTTAAACGCCTATTTTAAATCAAATGGTAAATACACATCTGCAATTGCGCAACACATCGTTTAAACACCATACGTATGTTCTCCAGACGAAGCATTTATGATAATTACTAAATGCAATAACAAAAGGGAGCTAGCCACATATGAAGCCTTATGGATAAATAAATTGCAGCCGGATTTACGCAAGCAGAAGAAGCATGTTCAGGTATTGAACTTGAAATGGAGGTGACGCGCGCAATTGATTGGTTTCCTTTTTTAACACTCTCTCCATATTTAAATATATCTATTTTGTTTTGCCTTTCAATTTACATATAAATTGATGTTAATTTGTGGATAATTTAGAAAAAAATAAGAAAGAAGCGTTTCTTTAATCTGATAAAAACTCTTTTTTTGTCTTTGCACATGGAAAGGTTAATATTAATTTAATTAAGGCTCTCTTTTCAAAAAAATCTATATTGATGATTAAAAGTATATTTTGTAAAAAAAAGTAGCACAGTATGAATAATGTTCAAATAAAGAACTCAATTCTTAATTCACTACTTCAAATTATTCGCCAGTATTCACGGAAATTTAAGAAAATATTCATATTTTTACTATTCAAACCAGGTATATTGGCAAGTAATTTATTTACACTGATAGTTATTATGACCAAGGCTGCTTTTTATATACTGTATAGTTTGGTTTTAAATTAAGTATGATTTGTAGATTGACAGGACATAAAGTCTGAAATAGAACCAGTTACATTACTATTTCAAACAGGTATTAACTCTCGGTCGGAATTGCTAGGCTAAAAAATTATATCTTACGTCATGCCGACTTTGGTATACCTCTCCATTCCTATTCGAGGTGATTAATTACTAGGCACTCAATTTATATCACATGAACTCCTAATTCTGCTCGAGCATATCATCTAGACGGTTATAGTTACCAAATTACCCCTAAAATACTGCCACGCATTAAAAACATTATAATTTTCTGTTATTAAATTTCAATTTAATGAATAGAATCTAACTGAAACGTATTATGTAATTGATTTGAATGATGCCCTAAATAAACTGCAATGAATTTAAATTTGGTCTGCACATATTTCACTCAAGTGGCGATCAAATCTGCCGCTTGCAGTCGAGATTTCTTTTAGGTTTAAAATGTTTCTTCTTGTTAAAAGCATGCCATCACTCAGTTAGTGAAGAAATGTACTGGTAAATTGCAGTTAGATTCAATCTATTTAGCTGTCAATTGCACCCGTTTTATGGCGTTGGAATATCAGGTTGTAAAACTTGGTGTAACCGACAGTATTAATCGCTCAACTAGGCCTGGTAAAATTAAAATCTTTCCATGTTTCAAATTCATATTATATTTCTTGATTTAAATAGCAGTTTAAATCACACAAATAAATGCGTCGCTTTATTTAGTGCAATATATAACTGCATAAAACGATAACTCAAACTAATTGGCACAATTACCATAAGGATTTAATGAAAGTAGATATGACAACATTCAGTTTATCAACAATGATCCAGATTATATCACTGGTCGCGGCCCTAAAGATTTTAACTGAAGAGATGCCAAAAAGGTTTACAGCAAAACTGTGAACATACTCTACGTTAAACATTTCATCACATATATTGGCGATATTTTGCAAATAACTAGACAAATATATCCAGCTTACCGGATTTGTCCGAACGAAATCGATCACATACTAGTGGATTGCAAATAAAACTTTCAATTTCTAATTGATGTTAATTACTTTTGTGAAGTGAATATTGCGCTTGGTAAAGCTTTTTAGCTATGCGCCTTTTTGTTGTCGACTTGTACTATGTAAGATAAAATGAGAAAAAAAATATAATAAAACAATACACGTAACGTAACGGAACCAAAGACGATTTTCTCTTGTTTCCTATTAAACGACGAATTAGTCACCAGTAAGTGCGAAACGCATACTCTAGTATAATTAAACGTGATGATCATGCTTACTCTGGAATAAAGCTCTGTCTCTGCAATAAATAATTATTTACTAGGGGTGTCATGCCCAGTACATAAAAAGGATATTCGTTAGTAGGATCCCACCCAACGTCATTAGATCACAATTTATTAGGCAGTATAATATGGTTTATTTTAAAAAGTTGCGCTATTAAAGCTTCAATAAAATTAGTATCACGTTAGATAAGTTAAATTGTGATACTTTATATTGTATTGTACATGAGAGAGAAAATTCGATTCACCAAGAAGACCGTTTTATTCTTTGGTAAGCAGTCGTCGTAATTGCTAAGTTGCTGTGACCAAGAATTTGAACCCGGAAATTTGCTATGGATTCTTTCAGTTCATCAATTTTACAATTTCGGTTAAATGCAAACTCGTATACAGTCGGCCAGTATTAAATTTAAGTAGATTCCATTGAACATCTCCTTTCGTTCAGTGCGTGATCTGTTATTAGTAAAGAGACAATTTGACATCTGAGAACACGGTATTTATATAATATATAATATATATATATATATATATATATATATATATATATAATATATATATATATAATAAAATTAAAACATTGAAACATATAAGCTTATATCATAAAAAATCACATTGCATGAGAGAGAAAATGCAATTCATCAATATCACAATATTCTTCCTAATTTAGTCACGTATCAGGAGTTGTTAACATGCTCTATGCCATCATAATCACGTATTTTACGCTAGTATGAATTTTATTCTTGTCCTCTATTTGCGGTCATTCTTCCTTTAGATGAATCTGTTTTAATATCGCATGCAACCAAACAGTTCTATTAATACATGCACCATATTTCCTGATGAAGTAATTTTGAGTTGAATGACCATGGCAGTATTTGATAATGTGCCTTTCGTGGTAACTAAATTTTGTCTTAAATAAATTCAATACATTTTCTGGATAGGTTTAATTTCTTTTGGGCAATAATTGGTAGTTGCCAGAATTTCCAGGGTCTCGAATTAAACCTGGGACATTTGATTTTTCTTCTCGCATTTACTCACTTGCGCTACTGTAGCCGCAAATTGCGTGTAAATTTCAATTTCATATCAATTTTGGTATTATTTTAATTTTTAATTGAGATGGATCCTCTTGGTTTCAACCTAAAGTGATAACTAGTTATCCTTATTTGTCATTTCGATGCGTACCCAATGTAATATGGGAACCTGATAATAAGTTAACGTGTAATATCAAGAGTTTGGTTTATCTATGTTTATTTGGGAAAAATTTATGGCATAATTGAGAAAATATAATTCTAGACAAAGGATATTTTTTTTGTTAAAACTACCAAGATGGAAATTTCAATCCAGGGCATATATATATAAGCATATACCAACTTATTCATTACGATTCTTTTGTCTCTACATATTAAGTTATCATAATAAACAAATGTATTACAATGTACAGATTGCAATAACATACTATATATTACTTTAAAAACTAATTTTCTGGGGGTAGTAAGATTTGAATTTTTACAGTATATTAAAGAAACTTAGGCAAGAATGCTATTGAAAAATATGAAAATGGAAAGAGCATGTAAAGATTAGGCACTGGGCGTGAAACTACCTATGACTTCACAAATGAAAAAAATAAATAGATTTAATTTTCAGCGTACAGGACAATGTTACAATAATTAATTGCGCGGGTGTTGGTAACAATTATTTAAATCAAGTTTGCGAGCTTGATTTAAACACCAATCCTATAGTATTTAACCAGTCGTCGAACAACATAACTAAACTACCGCCCCGCAACGCACTGACGCATTTCGACCTTCCATGATCATCATCAGAATACGACGGCAAACTGATTATCGAGGATCAAACCGCATTGATTATATATGGAAATGAAATTTAGATATGCGGCTCTCACCTTTAGCAGTCTCGCATACATTGAACTTGACTGGAAATGTCGGCTTCACAATTTATATGCAGACACGATCATTAACTGCTTGCAGCTTTTGCCACAAATACATATATAGGCAATACAATTTTACAATAATTGATTGCGCGGGTGTGGTAACAATTCTTTAAATAAAATTTGGAAGGTCAAAAGGCGTCATTGCGTTGCGGCTGGCGGTAGGTTTTTTATGTTGTTCGACGAATGGTTAAATACAATGGGATTGGTGTTTACTTCAAGCTCGCCAACGTGATTTAAAGAATTGTTAGCACCACCCGCGCAATCAATTATTGTAAAATTGTATTGCCTATATATGTATATGTGGCGAAAGCTGCAAGCAGTTAATGTTCGTGACTGCATAGAAATTGTGCAGCCGACATTTCCAGTCAAGTTCAATGTATGCGAGACTGCTAGATATGAGAGCCGCCTATCTAAATTTGATTTCCATATATATTCAATGCGGTATGATCCTCGATAGTCGGTTTGCCGTCGTACTCTGATGATGATCATAAAAGCGTCAGTGCGTTGCGGAGCGGTAGTTTTGTTATGTTGTTCGACGACTGGTTAAATACAATGGGATTGGTGTCTACTTCAAGCTCGCAAACTTGATTTAAATTAAACAGGACAATGTGTTTATTTATTTATTCAATCTGTTGTGTAAATTATGTATTAGGTCTTGCGCTATTAAAAAATAGTTCAATTATAACCAGAAGGATAAGCCAAATACAACATGAAAAGAAATTATTATTTCGTGCATATTCGTTTCGTGCTTACTCGTGACTGATCAGTAGGAGCTGGTATTACGCCCTATATAAATTATATATTTCACTGAGGAATGGGGGAAATTAGGAAGATACAATCTTCTAGACGAATGTGTAAACCTGCAGTAGTGAAGCTAACATCATATAAAGTGTCCTCAATGTGACTTCAACGCTAACTCACTCTATATAGTATAGATATTGATTCTGTAAGTAACATTATCACTATGGTTGTTGTGTCAGTACCCGATACCAACATTATAGTACCGAAAATGTTACATGGTACTAACACTATAGTTGCCAAGTCGACACATAGTACCAACACGATGGACTTCAATATATGCTATAGTTCACCTAATTTGAGAATTACAACTATTTCTGAACACCTAGTACTCCAGTAAATCCATTCACTCTTGCTCTGATCGATATCAGTTATCATATTTTGTGTTAATAGTTAAATAATACAATATATTGGCGCTTTATACCAAATATATGCAAAAAGAAAATCTCCAGCGTGTTTTTGCGAAAAAGCTAGTAAAAAGACATTAAAAATAGAGTAATTGAAACACTTTTTGTTTAGACCTTTTATTTGTACAGACACGACTGACGTGAAAAAATATACCAGAGCATGTTTGAATGACTTTTCTGTCGTTCTTCATGGCCTTCGATTATATCCAAGGGAAAGATTTATAATGAAACACTTAAACTATACAAGCAAATATAAATTATCTGAAAGAACCTTCTCATAAAAAATCGCCTGATCCTATTGAGTTTGATATAATATTGTCCTAAAGAGGTCCTCGCGGGTGCAAAATTTCTGAAGTTATTTAAACTAAAACCATATATCACCTGAAGCAGGAATTGAGTTACTTTGTATATCGGCATCGCATCTAAAACGCGTACAAAAGAAAGAGAAAAATGGTTGTAAATAAAATTTATCAACACTCTTCTTTCGGTTTTAGACTGTGAAAAATTGATAGACAAATTCAATGCCAATAAATATGTACAGCGTAAACCAATTCATTAAGAACAAACATCAGGCTATTTTTTCAACAAATTAATGGATAGGCTTGGCCGTCATAGACCACATTGTATATTTACTAAAGGGAATGTTGTGATTTCTGGTCAACACATTTATATCTAGACAAAATGTGAGGCAACCGATAATCAAAGACACCCGTCTTGACTACGCTATACGTTTTGATACAACAAGACAAACGAACAGACGCGAATTTGTGCACAAACTATTAGTTACTTTCTGCACCAAACGCGCAAAACAGTTTTCCCTTGAGAAACATTGCGACCATGACTGATAAACAATCACTTATATCAGATTATTTGATGACCACTTGATATAAGTTGAAATCAGACCATGTATCCGAGTGTAGTTTAAACAATTCAATAAGATGTATTTAAGTCGAAACGTCATTGTAAGAAAATTAGGATGCGTTTGTTAATTTCTTTATCGTTTTAACCAATGTTGCTTTATAAGAAAACATTATGTCTGAGTCATTTCTTTGGATGATAATTTTCTAAATAAAAGATTTTACCAAATCTTCTTAGAATTTGTGTTTTTCTGAGGTAAAATTAATTTTCAATGGCAATTCTATTAGGCAAATAGATGATCCGTAGATGGGTTCTTGTTTGGCTATGGTCCGGCTGATATCAATATATTTTTAAGTGATCTTTGAAATTAGCATTCGCAGAGATAATGTGGAAAGTCGAAATATCAAATATCCTATTGATGATATATTTTATTGTAGTGATGCCGTAACTAGACAGTATAAATGATCGCAAATTCAATAATAGCATCAAAACAATCGCGTTACTTTAGAAAATTGAGAGATTTTAATTTAGCATTTCTCGATTTTCCGTTTAAAGAAACATGATAAAAAATTATTATAATCAAGTGTGCGGTCTTGATATAAACACCTGACCCATTAATTACTTATATATGTCAGTATAAACTAAGAATTGTATAGTGTAGAAAAGGCAATTCATCCAGTAGACCGGTTTTGTCTTTATTGGAAATTCATCATGTATAGGCCAGAATTTGCCGCGAACAGGGCTCAAACCTGGGCACGCCTGCTTTGGAATCTGGTGCACTAACCACTGTGCCATCCTGCCGCATACTACTCTACACGCAATTTTCAATTATATTCTTACCAATGTAACTTGATTCGTCTAATTTTCCTTTAGGTGGAGCTCATATGGCATCCATTTAGACACAAATTTCCATCTAACCATCACAAATCTATCATTACTGAACAGACACCACATTACATGGTGAAGTGGTATAGAAATGAACATTTATATAACTAAACGAACATTGGTTGCGCGAGCGGTGATAACAATTATTATAATCAAGGTTGCAGTCTTGATATAAAAACTTGACCCATTAATTACTTCAAATGTCAGTATAAACTAAGAATTGTATAGTGTAGAAAATGAAATTCATCCAGTAGACCGGTTTCGTCCTTATTGGAAACTCATCAATGTTCGTTTAATGACAATGTACTATTTAGATTTCAGTAGTTACTAGCTTCTACAATGAAAGACTGAATGAGAAAAGACAATTTACAATGGAAAAAATCCTCTTTTCTATCAAGTGTCTTTTAAAGAGGAACTCACAATGTGGAAGATAGACGGTATATAGATAGGCCTCTCTGTAGATAGGTTTATTCTATATACATTGTATATATATTTATACATATAAGGACATTAATCATTTTATATATCACCATTTACATATATATATACATACATATATATATAAATATTTAAGATGGTATAAATATTTGAAAAATAAATAGATATGTATATGAGACATTTGACTCCCATTATTGCTTATATTTGTATATATGTTTTTATACAGATTTATATGTATTTTATATATTTATATAAGGTGTGAATAAATAAATATACAATTTGATTAAATGGTCAAAGAAACTGGAAGAAAATAGAAAACTAATAATTTATTAGAAATGTATAAATGTATATAGATAGGATTAGAGATATTGGATTCACACTGTTGCTTATATTTATATATATATGTTTTTATACATATTGATATGTATTTTATATATTAATATAAGGTGTGAATAACCTAATAAATAATTATTACTAATGTATATATATATATATATATATATATATATATATATATATATATATATATATATATATATATATATATATATATATATATATAGGATTAGGGATGTTGGTCTCATACTGTTGCTTATATTCATATATATGTTTTTATACATATTGACATGTATTTTATATATTGATATAAGGTGTGACTAACGTAATAAATATATAGTAATAGAAAACATTCATGTTTAACAATTAACAATGCTCCTTCTTCTAAATATATATATACATATATATATATATATATATATAAAGGTGTTACGATATTATATTTAGATATATATGTATATAGGTAAAATGAATTATTTTAGTCATATGAGTAAATATTCTTATGCAATTATTTCTATGATTTGATTAACATCGCATTGTGCTTACGATTAGTTTTTGAAAAAACGTTAGTTGTCTATACTATCTCTACCTCTCTCTCTTTAATCTTTCACCTAAGCGTCGCTGTGACATTCACTCTCCATCCATCTAAGTAACTTTCTGCTCCATATTTGAATTAATTTGTTACTATGTGCGCAATACCTTATACACCATTGTATACATTAGAGCTCCCGGATTTAAATAAAATGCAGTATATGACAGTCAAGGTTTTAGTTTTATCAATTTTGAATTTTGATTACCGTGACATAGTAGCAATACAGTTATAACAAATAAGAAACGGTTCGATACTGTCTCTCTCCCTTACAATATTCTGCATACGAGATGAGATTATGTATACCGGGAATTTGAGATAGCTGAGGTAAGGATTGGTCTGCTAATTACAAATAGTTATATATTGAGTTTAGTTACTATGATTAAAACTAGTGTTGAGTCAAAAAAATATATAAACAGAATGGTTTTGGAACGAGGTTACCACATTTGCTTAAATCTGCTATTGTGATTAAAGTACTGCGTTTTGTGGCCTGAGGATGGTGCTGGAAAGTAGGCACCGAAACGTCGCCGGTAAACAAAGGTGTGATAGAACCACATTTCCATTGGAACGAATTATAATCCAACCCGATCAAAGACAAAACAAAATTGGAAATTGCGATAAATCGGATCTTTGTGGAACTGACAGTGCACAGCTATTATCCGCGTACGCAAAACGCGGCATTGGAATATATCAAGATAGCACGCAGTCAACATTCAAAAAATACTTGAATATCAAACAATGATTGCTTAAGCTAAGTCGATAAACACGTTATGGTTATGATGGAATTTCTGACTTTCAAAATGATATATTTGCAGTGTGTTTCGTTAACCGGTTTTCTGTGTTGCTACCGTGCTTTGTTGATGTAGAGCAAATGTGGAAACTCGTCAGTATGTGTAACTTTTAGTATTTGTACTAATGGCGTTGATGTCTTTACAAATTCGCAAATGTTTCTTATAATACACTAAGCGGTAGTGCTGGAGTTAATGATTTGTCAACAATATTACAAAGAATGCTTACTGAACCATAAGTGTAGCTTTTATTAGTTATTGAAGAAAAGTACAATTATTTTTTTCAAATGTCAAGCGTAGAAGTATTTTATTTCTTCGGTATTAAGTTAACTTTCAAAAAAATTGTATGCAATGCCAGTAGTGTTGAAAATTCTATCATTTTACATTGAGAAAGTATACATTAATTGTTGAATTTTGTATTAACAAAAATAATCGTGTCTTGAAAAAAATAATACAGCTTATATTGTAAATTAATTGTTGAAATCAATGTTAACTTTTCCAGTGCGGATGTAATTTTTATCATCAGTTATATTTTTTCTATTACTAATCCTCCGTAAGATTCAAATATGGCAACTAGATCTTAACTTTTGTTGGGCGAGAATCGTTATCTTTTCTGTGATTTTTTTAAACACAAAAACAAAAATCATTGTTATAAGTTAAACGTTCTTTCAGTTTAAGAACATGCTAAGATTAAAACAGATGCCTGTCTGTTATTCTGAACTATATAATGAATACCAGGTGTCAGAATGAATGATGCAATAAACTCAGCTTTTGGTGTTTGTATAACGTTCCTTCCCGCTGTGTACGCTTATGTTGTTGTTAACCGTTACTCTTTCACGAAATAGAATAATGCATCGTTGCCATTCATTACGATTCACAGGTTGATTTATCGTTAGTCAGCTAATGAGAATTATGATTGACGTAAATAAATATTTGTTAAGTAGCTGATATTTGTATTATGTATAGTCTAACATTAATATTTGTTTATTTACTGTTATTTCTTTCGACTTTCGATTTGTTTTTTAATTGAAACATATGCTACCTTTATACTCTTGGATGAGCATTCCTTCATATGAACGAGAGTCACAGGATTGGGCCCATTACATTTCATCGTAATCCTACACCATTGACGCCATTTATACGCAACAATTAATGCTGTTTCAAAAGAAATTCTACATATCTTCGCCAGTTTACGTGAAATGCGATTTCTATCCACGGTTGATAAAATATGATTAGTGTTTTATATAACGCCCAATATGTATAATTAAAGAATAGGAAACCAAATAGTTTCATTAAAAAGCTTATTTTTACCATACCTAAACGAAAAAAGAAAATTAACTATTTCAATCTTCATAGTTTTAATAAGGCTGAAATATGTGGAGATTTGTAAACGGTGTTATTTGGACCTGATCAGCATTCGAACATCTTAGTGATTGAAAATGATTCCAACCCTAAGTGTGTGTAACGAAAAAAAAATTCTAAAGACTTTTCACGAAAATAACCGTGATAATGACATTGTGATTTCCTTCCTTTCCCTTAAAATTAAACTGGTTTTTGTGAGTAATCCTCTAGCTCAACATTCGGCACGTGGCGTGGTGATTTTAAACTTGCGCGTTGCACGATAACACATGCTCGTACCAAGACAGGTTACATGTGAGTAGAGAAGAGGGTTAATCTATTTTCTACATAAGACAAAATGCTACGTTGACTACAACGGTTAATAAATGTATATGATTACAGTCTTTTGTCCACCATAATCCATTTACTTAAAACAGATAACAATTTCCCGCGAGGCTTCAGTGAAACAAATGATTCTGCTAGGCGTTTTGTTACTATATGCGATAGCGTACCAAAGCTATGAAGAAATATGAAGAAGAAAGCTATGAAGAATAACATTTATTTCAAGCGGTCTCTATTGCATTGAAACTCTTCAAGATGCAGCATTTTCTGAACTATTAAGTGATAATTGCACTGAGGCTCACAATATTTGCAAGCAGTGTGCTGCAGCAAAGGAAGCACGGTTGACCTATTTTTTGTAGCGCAGCTAGATAATCATTTTCTGAATTTCTTTGGTCCGCCAGATACTAAAAACGACGTGGACTATGAAGTGCCCATGCGACGTTGTTGCAACTTGTGAAGTATTAAATACTAATAGTCTCATACGTGATCGCTAAGCCTCTGGTTTTGATGAATACTCTTTGGAGATATTTTAATTACGAGGAAAGAAGATCTTGAACGACATACGCTGGCATATTAACTCGATTCGGAGGAACAATTCTATTCCAACAGAATGGATTAACGCCATTGGGGTTCTAATTAAAAAAGAAGACGATTCTTTCATCCTCGTCAAATATCAGGCTTTCAGTCTGCCTTGTGTTACATCAAAGGTGGATATTGTTCTATTTCCTCCAAATTAATCGTGAAAAACGAGAAGCATTCTAGGGAAATACATGCAGTGGTTCATGTAGCAATTACATGCTTGAACTAAACTCATGCGCTTCGTCAAAAACTTGAATTTCGTCAACGGTACCAGCGTTGTTTGACGCGAATAAGTTATTGCTCCGATATTGTTCAGCGTAGTCGTCGATGTTGTGTTTAAGGATTTTTCTTCTCTACTCCCTAGAGTGGAATCGCTTGTAGAGGCCAGCTTGCTGATCTGGAATATACTGTCGATGCTGTTCTGAACAAAATATCTGTTCCAGATGACCATTAACTGCGCTCAAGAACAGTTTATTTTGTGTTGTCTAAAGCTAAATTCTTCGATTAGAAGCCTAGGATTGTGCAGAACGCCGCAATAAACGTTGGTCATAAAATTCGATTAACCTGACGTTTTAGGAATACCTGAAGTATTGAATTCTTTCGTGATTTCTAGATGCATTTGATTTTCTACTGCTGCTTTTGAAATGTTACTTATTACACTCTGAAATCGCTCATCTGCTTCAGCAAGTACCAAGTAAAAATTCTTTTGGTAATTTTTACTGCCACTCCTGATTCGTACTGCTGGGACATTCGTTTTGCATTGGCCAACTTTGATACTGAGAACGCTCCAATAATACTGTTTGGGTCTGATGTGAATACCAGAAAAATTCAACACAGAAGTGCAAGAATTAAGAAGAAAGAGAATCAACAGAATGATGGAAGCAGCCGTCGAGTCTCCGAAATGAATAGCAAATTGTAAATACTTTATCAATTTTTTTACTAAAAGAAAATATTTTATACAAGCGCACTTCTATAACTACTTTATTAAAAATATATCCTGTAGATAGAGTAAAATGACACGTGATAATTATGAAGGGCTAGTCAGGAAATTGTCAACACAGATGAAAAGACTGATTGCAGAGTTATGGTTAATTAAGACAAGCTGGATGAAAAACAATCGTGAATTCTTAGGGAATCCGCATAAACGATCCAACTAACATATGTGATCATAGCAACGGTGACTGAGTCCAGGTGCTAGCAAACATACCTCTACCATTATTTACATCTGAATCGACAAGTTCTTCCTAGCCTTCACCTAAATTTAACACTGTTTATACGCATGTGTGTAGAGTTGCCACAGTTTTGATTCAACACATATGAAGCCACGTAGCGAGCGCAAGATTTATTGCTAGTATCCCAAATCGTTCGTGTGGTTGCTTACAAATTAGAGGATCCTACGGTTGCAGTCCAATTAGAATAATCAGTAGACTCGCCGTATGCAAAATTTCAACGGAGGGTATTGAATTTATTCCGAGTTTTCTTAATAATACAGGGTTAAATCACTACCAATTTAGCTGTCTCAAGATACCATGACACGCACAAATCGGTGGTTGTCCAAGCTAACTTAATGTTGGCCCGGTTTGAAGCTGTATGAGGCCATCATGTTTATTCTGCTAAATCCAACCAGATATGCCGCTAATTCTGGCACATCTGGAGGCCTGGTGAAAAGAATCCAAACTTCACAAATTTAGAATATGATGGCCGATACATTATGGTTACCGAAGGTGCTCTGAAGAATGATGGACACGTTCATGTTCGACGCACTCGGTACTAACGTGTACTTTGACGATGTCATTATATGGGCAACTACTGAGCAAAACCTGCGTTTTAGGCTGCGGAAAGTGTTGTTCAAATGCGTTGAATGGCGATTACATTTTAATCTTGAAAAGGTGCATGTGCTATTCTTTTGCCACTCAGTATCAGCAGTGTGATGTATGCTCTCAGATTAGAACGTACAACCTTTCGAGGATTATTCGGCGCCCACCGCTATTGAACGATTATTCCATTTTATTGATATGATGAATTTATATAAAACTTTGCTTCGAGGGAATGGCGGTTACTCAGCATCCCTTGTCCAAGATAATTAATGCTAAAGTAGTTTCGTTGGATGGAGGCGACCGAAGATTCGTTCATCAAATATAAGCAGGAACTGATAAATACCACTATTGACTTTCCCGATATGAAGCGTGCTAGTTTTGACAGACGTTTCTGATCATGGCATAGCAGCACTATTAGAAGCCGATGGAAGTCTGCCGCAATATGTTAGTCGCACTCTCACCAAGGTGGAGAAGAACTATATTCTAATCGCCAACGAACTAATGGCAGTAAAATGGGCCCTACGAAAGTTTCGATACGGTATCATCGGCGGGAAAATATACATCTTTATCGATCACAGAGCACCAGTGCATTTGCGGTCTTTATGCATGGAAAAGTATCGAGTACACACAGCTATAGACAAACGTAAGGAATACGATCTAACGATTCACCAGAAAACTGGTATCGAGAATGCTGCAGCTGGAGTGTACAGCTAAATGTCTGCTGCTCGAGTATCGCCACTTATCAAGATCTCCGGATAACAGGGATTGATGCCACGTTCCAAGTATTCAGACAACTGAATTGAAGCTTAATGGCAGGATTTTGATTTAATGTATTATCGCATTAAAAACTAAACATTACAAGACTAAGCATAGACAATTCATCAAATGGGCAAGTCTTTTTCAAGTTTTCTTTCAGTTCACTTCAAGTGCTACCCATAATTTATCGTGGACGGAACGCGAACCGGGGCATGTTTGCTTCGGCGTTTGAGACTTTATCCATTGTACCATAAATTACACATACTGCACGCAGCAACTTCTGGCTTACGGGGTGAATTACCTTTGCTAACTAATGCTATTTTTAGTTTAAAATGACATCATAAATATAATATTCATAATATTATTTCTTTTTGGAGAACATGAAATGTAATTTTATCATATAAAAGGACCTATTCTTATTCATCTTTACAAGTATCCGAAAGATGAAGATTAAAACGAGGTTATTTTGTCAACTAGTGGTGCAAACAGGAATTTGTTTGCACCAAATTCAATTCAAGCTCAATTCCACAAAATGCTTTTTATTCAAACATATGTCAGTCTGCAATCTGCTTATTCACAAAACTACATTTACTGTTACCTCATTTCTGTTGTTACATTTGACAATTATCTTAAGATCCACTTCTGGTGTACATAATACAAGGGTTCTATGATAATTAACTGATGGACTTCAGTTTCAATTCCGCTTCCTTAGAATATCTCTTCTTCGGGGCCATTTTTAGACGTCCTTATAAGTAATCTTATTTTGCTCGAGCAATTCAACGTCACTTATCAAAAATATATTGAATCATCTAGGTATGCGTTAATCGTAGGTAATGAAACAAAATGTTATAGATACCTGAGTAATATAGGTATCTCGTTATTTGTGATTAGTTGATAAAATATAAAAGTTAAAATGTCGGAGGTTTTTAATATAAACTTTAACGAAGTTTTATAATGAAATAAATTACTGCAGAATGGATTATTACCAGGTAATGTTTCAGTCATTTACAATATGTCATTTAATATTCCTCGCACGTCAGGTTTTTGTCACCCATAAAACGCACTGGATTATAAGGCGCATTATCGATTTTAAGGAGAATTAGATTTTTCTCTGCACCTTACAGTTCATAATTTACGATAATTTTATTTTAAATAATGGTTCAGTCAATCGTTGCTTCAAGTGGATCCACGAGAGTATTGCTTCTATAACCTAACGTTCCAAATAGGCTACTTCAACTCGTCATTAGATGATAGACGCAAAGCAACCTGGAGAAGTGATATTATATTAACTCATAATGGCAGTATTTAATTATACATATTTTGACGTTGGTGTAAGAAATGAGTATCAAAACTGAATCCAATGTTCTCGGGTACCTGATATAATGTATAGTTGATACTGACTATATACCTGTACGTGACAGTCTTATAACGACAAATATATAACGTAAATTTGCAATGATCAGGGAAAATTAGTATAATAGTTATTTTATAATCGTATGGCTGCCATGCTATTTTAACATCGTAAAGAGGTAAGGATATAAATGGATACTGGCCTGAAAACAATGTCCCTATCTAAGACTATGGAAGAAATATTTGGAAAGTGGGTGGTTCTTTCAACATGAAATACGGCATGTGGCTTGCTGTTTTACACGCCGACTTTCCTATCTGTTTAAATTTCGTTCTTCTTTATGAACAGTTTTCGCATTAGTATTTCCATATGAGTTGTATTAGCAAAGGCCAACTTTAATTTGAAACTCTCTCTCTCTCTCTCCTAGCACACTTGGAAATGTAGTTGACACCTTCGAAGAAATTAATTAGCGCAGAATCTGCGTCAGACGCTTGAGGCTTTTCAGCGAGTCCACTCAATTGTGTAGATGAGATTGAAGCGCTTACTTCGAACTAGGTGAGAGTGGAACCTTGACCTAAATATTGTAAAAATTGAAATTAAATACATCATAAAGTGATTTCACACTTCCTTTCGATGACAGTTTTTGCATAAAACCGTCATTATTCAAAAGAACCCTTTTGACATGCATGCAATCGTGCATGTAGCTTTGAAGACGAAAGATATAATTTGTAGGCCAAGCACCTAATGGTCAGTTAGTTGGTTCGACCTAGGGATAGAGGTATATATATACTTACTTACGCACGGGCAGGCACGCATGCAACTGGGCGGAATTGCAGACAGGCTTGCTGGTGGAGGATTAGACTGGCAGGCATGCATAAAAAATTGCCTACATTTATAGGCAAGATTTGTGCATTTTGTGCTTCTTGATTTTTTGTGAATTTACTTTCGTTGGTTAGGTAAGAAAGTGATACGGCGCAAATCGTGGTTGGTTTTTGACTATTTGTTCAGATTTGCTGCGAAATGTACATTCTTGCCTCGTCGCCTATTTATGCTAAAAGCATTTCGAAAATTTTATGGTTCCGGATTATATGTCTACAGACTGTTGAATTATTTTAGTAAATTTGTAGTACGTGTTGTTTTTGTTGTTGTTGTTGTGTGTGTGTATGTGAACGAGGATGTGGGTGGGTTTTGGTGTTCAGGAAATTTAAAGTTAGGCACATAGTCATATGCACATTTCTGCTACAGTTAATTGGCTAGAGAATTCACGTTTTTAAAATGGCAATAATTGACAAGGTTCTCGTCTTAACTGCATTGTTTAGAAATTGTGTTAGCAGCATAAATTTAAGTAGCTCCTTCGTCAAGCTTTCGGGTAACCGTTTTTTGCTTAACCTAATGTTTGAACGTTTCTTCAACAGTATAGTCACAGTGTCCTTAAGTGTACGTGGTTGATAGAATTATTTTACGCACACGCTGTGTAGACGGGGATAGTGGCAGTAAACATCAGTTTTTTTCTCGATTAGTGTAGAAGTTGGATATATTTCCATTATCTAAATAGCAGAAAGTCAGGACTGTCTCATTATCGTATTTGATATAAATACAATGGGAATCCAATATAAACCTAAGTGGCTGAGGCTATAAAACAAACAGGAAGTTTGTCACTAGGGTTTTGCACACTCAGTTATTGGGGCTAAAGGAGAGTTGTCAGCTACGGTTTAGAACAGTAACCTATATATTTATTATTTTTGTCAATATTTCGGCCAAATCCTTCGTCAGCCATCATCTAGACTGAAATTTCTATTGACACAATGAACACAACAGTAAAATATTAAAATCGATCAGCTTTGTCTGTTTGCTCTATAGATGTTGTCATTTGTACGTGTTTCAAAGTTCATCATAGTCAATAGCATACATTAACGCATAAATTATTACCATTGATTGCGCGGGTAGTAATGGCCATTCCATATTTAAATAATGTTTTCTGTTTAGAAAAAAGCATCAATCACATTTTTGATAATCCACATATCATAAAAACGCACTCTCAAAAACACACACACACACACAAATATATATATATATATATATATATATATATATCTCTATATATATATATATAATATATTTATAGAATATTTCGTTTTCAAATACGTAAAACGTTTGATGAAAATTATGCATTAACAACAGATATTATATAAAGCGCGCTCAATCTATTTTATAAAATTACTTACTGTAGAAATGAAAAACAGTCATTGATTTTTTTTAAATAACAAAAAGCAGTTAACACAAATAGTAGTAGCTTTGCACGGACAGTTTCACAAAGATCCGATTGATCACAATTTACAATTTCGTTTTGTCTTCGATCGGGCTGAGTTGGTATTCGTCCCAATGGAAATGCGGTTCTATCACATCTTTGTTTACTGGCGACGCTTCTGAACGAAATTCCCTGTTCCATCAGCATGAACGGAAATTATAATCACGTGCTTACCGGCAACTCAGCAGTAGGAGCCAGTATTGCACCCTTTACCGGCTCCTACTGATGAATCGCTAGTAAGCACGAAACGAATGTGCACGAGATTATACGTTCCGTTCATGCTGTCTTCAGTGTATCTTACTGGCCATACTTGAACTAATTTGTTACTAGGTGCGCAACACTTAATACTTAATTTCATAGTCGATGTTATTTTATGAATTAATTTAAGTTATTTTCCAATGCCGCGTTTTGTGTACGCGGGCAGTAGCTTTGCGCGGACAGTTTCACAAAGTTCCGATTGATCAAATTTCCATTTTCGTGATAGAACCGCATTTCCATTGGGACGAATACAAATTCAGCCCAATCGAAGACAAAACGAAATTGGAATAACTGGTTTAATCTGTACATGACAATAGTAACACTAATTTATATATTCCAGTGTCCCAGTGAAAAATCTTAATTTAGTAAGACATACCGCTTAAATGGTATTCTGAAAACAAGATTCGTTATTGGTGGCTACCGTTCGCTTAGTAAAGTAATAATAAGCTACTTATAAATTGTTAGGATACGATTGAAGATCTACTCACAGTTCTACTTCTAAAGCGTGTTGCTCAATAAGGGTAGACCGTGGTCCACGATCTGGATTGAATTTCAAACATTTACTTTTACCTTAATACAGTTATCTAAATTTGTAGTTAATAATTTGACTTTGCAATGTTAGTATTTGGATATCGTAATTTTTCACATTTGAAACCCTTCACGTTTTTCATAGAAGACGTAAAATTATTTTATGTCTTCTAAACTGTGTCTTAAAATGAACGAATTCCGCATTAACGCTTTAAAGACATTCATTTTCAGTCTTACTGTTCTCTTCTAAATTCCACAAGGTAAATCATATGTTGATACATAAATCTTTCTCCTTTAAATTATATAGCTGCATATGTTTCAGGATAAATATAATAACTTTCATTGGCCTTATCTTTAAAAATATTTAATAAAATTACGAAATGATTTAAAAATTTTTCATTTTGACGTCAATTGCGTAATCTTCTTTACAATATGTTAAAAAATAAACGTTATATTCGCACTCGGTTTGTTAATCAGGATTATTTATGTAATCTTTCCTAAAATGAATGGCTTGCCACAAATGGAGTTTATATTGCAATAACCAGCTTATTTAGCTGCAAAATTTCTTAGTACATTCATATATATATATATATCCATATATATATATATATATCTATATATACAATCAAATCTGCCATAAATTCAATTAAATATCATTTTCCACTTTTGGCATGGTGCTAACTCAACACAACAACAGATCGGCTGTGTCTGATTAGAGTACCAACTAGGTTCCATCTGAAGATAAGGCTAACCAAAACATTAGTTAGTGTATTGCTGAATGATTTGTTTAGTTGTTTGAATGAAAACAGAAGCAAATGTGCCGCGATCACAGAAAATATTGTCACATTCTTGACAGGTTTAAACTGATCTACTTCACGATATTAATTTGCTTCCTTATTAAAATATTTTTATTTTATTAATTATTGCTTATAACCAGTAAAAGTTTGTTTTTCCTCATATAAGGAAAACATTTATGCTCTATATTAATTTAAAAATACTTTTAAAGACATTATAGTAGCGTTCTCGCTCTGATCCTTTAGCCGGAATACACAATAATTAATAAAAAACAATTTAAGCGATATATTTGTTTATTTTGACCACATTAATTATTTAGTATATAGTAATGACATATATATATACAACATATATATATATATATATATATATACCTATATACCATATATATATATATATATATATATATATATATATATATATATATATATATATATAGATATATCAAAATCCCACCATTAAGCCTCAGTATATTTATGCCATAAAAGTTAATACTTTCATTATTACATTTGTTATATTATATTTTCATTGCATTATAATTTTAGTTTAGTTTGCAGATCGTTTTTAAAGTTTGTGAAAATCAGCGATAATAAATGCACTTGTTATACAAAAAGATTAGTCACAATTTTTCGTGGCCACAAACGACTGTCACAATGAACATCTTATGTAATGCGCATATAAAACGCGTCGTAGCTAAAAACGTGTGCAGACGTTTCTTGAAAATAATAGCCATTCTGAAATACTACTTCAGAAAAAATTTCATGCTGCGCTCTCGACCGACACAAATTCTTTTATTTTTTGGGTTCAACTTATAACATTAATTGTTGAATATTTTTGCTCAGTGCTGTCCTTCTTGTTGTGGATTTGACCGCATTTTTCTTGAGCGGGACAATTGATAGCACTCGTAGGTCGGTAAAGTCGGTGCACCTGGAAATGTACAGGATTCAAGATTTAACCGACCTATAACATTATTTATTCATCTTAACGAAAATCCAACAGTTATGGAATTATGTATTAAACAAGAGGTATATTGTGAATGTTGAACTGAATCGAATCAAACGGTATGTCAAACTCAAAGAGAGCAAAAGTAGTGTTCTCGTTGACGAATGCAGTTTTCCGAAGGGCATTTGTTGTATTATATTGTGTCATGGTTATTGTTTTAAATTGTACTGAAAATAATCTTATGAGACATTGGCTATAATATTGTCTTAATTTTCATACCTCAAAGAGATTATTACATCTAATTTTCAGTATTTTTTGTATAGTGGGCTTGTGCCGTATTTTAGACTCTTACGTAATGTATGTATGCATTGGATTATATATTTTGCTTATGGTCGATTTGAGACATCCTCGTAGTCCTATTTAAAAGATTCTGTCACTGCGTACGTCTCACCTAATAAATTAAGTTAGATATGTTAGTTGCCTGATCCCTGCTTTGCGAAACAAAGTGTTTATGCTTTCTATCCTCATTTTAACTCCGGATATTTCAGAGTTCGGTTCTGAACCCCTCTGGCAACGGTAAGCTCGTCGTACAACGAATTTTGACAATTAGTATGCCAATGTAAGAAACCTGACAAATTATCTACACACATTTGTCAGTAAAAACTAAGTATTGTATAGTGTGGCAAAGACAATTAATCCAATTTACTACTAGATAAATTGCCTTGATTAAAGTTATTGTTATAATCGTTTAACTTATTAGGCAAAAGATCAGATAATTAATCGATTCCCTTTGGTTGAAAAATGGCATTCAAAACAATATATGTTAGTATTTCGCAACTACGAACATTTGAACTTCATATATATATATATATATATATATATATATATATATATATATATATATATATATATATATAGGCAATACAATTTAACAATAATTGATTGCGCGGGTGGTGTTAACAATTCTTTAAATCAGGTTTGCGAGCTTGAAGTAAACACCAATCCCATTGTATTGCCAAAAACTACGGCCAGTCACCTTGCACTGGCGCGTTTCGACCTTCTATGATCATCAGCAGAAATTACGGCAACCGGCTGACTAGCGAGGATCAAGCGCTGCGTACATATATATGGAAAGAAAAATTGATGCATTGGCTCCTCTCTTCCCAAAGTAGCCTTGCATACATTGTACATGAGTAAAGATTTCGCCTGAACGTTTCTATGCAATGCGAACATTAGCTGTTTGTAGCTTTACCACACAAGATATATATATATATATATGTTGCCTATATATATATGCCTCATAACTCACTCTTCCATATATATATATAATACAAAATTAAACAATATTTGATTGCGCGGGTGGTGGTAACATTTTCCCTTAAAATCAAGTTTGCGAACTTGAAGTAAACACCAATCTGATTGTATTTAACCAATCGTCGAACAACATATTGTTTAATTGTATTGTTTATGTATATGTTTAGCGAAAGCTACAAACAGCTTATGTTTTTGACTGCATAGAAATTGTGCAGCCGACATTACCAGTCACGTACAATGTATGCAAGACTACTAGAGGTGAGAGCCGCATATATAATTTTGCTTTCCATATATGTGCAATGCGGTTTGATCCTGGCTAGTCAGTTTGCCGTCGTATTCAGTTGATGATCATGGTAGGTCGAAAAGCATCAGTGCGTTGCGACTGGCAGTAGTTTTGTTTTGTTGTTCGACGACTGGTTAAATTGAATGGGGTTGGTGTTTACTGCACGCTCGCAGAATTGATTTAAAGAATTTGAAACTCATGTCCATAACAAGTGCAAAAGATCAGTCATGGCATAAAGGCCAAAATACCACTAGTTGGTTAGTTATTTCAATATCCATTCGTTTGCACAAATTGCTTGTGGCGTGTGCTATAAAGATAATTTCCAAATTCAAAAGCTCCTAATAATTATACAATCTTAATTATGCTATTGGAACTTATGGTGTTCTACCTTACAAACATAATCAGCAATATAAAAAACACATATGACGCATAACCAATAGATGCTTTTTCTTATTCTGTTGATCGTGTTACTTATCGAAATCTAGGAAACTGACCAAGTTGGACTGAAGCAGTCAACAAATTATTGCGGCAGGATAGCTCAGTGGTTAGAGCACCAGATTCCGAAGCAGACGTGCCCAGGTTCGTATCCTGTCCGCGGCAAATTCTGGCCAGTGCTTGATGAGTTCCCAATAAGGACGAAACCGGTCTACTGGATGAATTGCCTTTTCTACACTATACAATTCTTAGTTTATACTGACATATGTAAGTGATTAATGGGTCCGGTGTTTATATCAAGACCGCAACCTTGATTATAATAATTGTTATCACCACCCGCGCAACCAATGTTCGTTTAACAAATTATTTGTTGAATGCGCATGGTGGCAGTGATAGTGGGCATAATAGTCAATTACAACTAGTTAAACCAATTTTACGAGATTGACATAAACATCAATTACTTTGTGTCTAACCAATAGCAGAACAGCAAAACTATCGTTGTGCGGCTGGTTAGATACAATAGGTATGGTACCTAAATCAAGCTCGGAAACTTAAATTGAAGACGTTTTATCACCACCCGCGCAATCAGTGATCGCTTAATCACTTACAACGCCCGACACTGTACACCTAAAAGGGCGAATGGTATTACAATCTACACACTACATAATTACCGGCGCCGAACAGGATAACTGATGAACAACATGGCACGACAGAAAATCTACGGATAACAGGCATTCGAAAATGTAATAGGCTAAACGCGATTTACTAGTGTAAAATTAATCAACAGTAGATGACCAAATATGTTTCTTGCAGTACTTATTTAGGCAGTGCGTATTGACCATTTTTGCACACACACACACACACACACAAACACACCTATACACATATACCAAATTGCCCATTAATTCAAAATAATCATACTCACAACTGTTTATTTATTAAAATCTAGGTTTCGATCTCGATATAAAATTCAGACCCATTAAGTACATACATTTGTCAATATAATCTAAGAATTGTATAATATAGAAAAGGCAATTCATCCCGTAGGCCGTTTTCGTCTTTTTTGAGAACTCTTCACGTACTGTACAGAAATTGTCGCGCACAGGGCTCGAACCTGAGAATATCTGCTTCGGAGTCTGGTGTTCAAACCACTGAACCACCCTGCCGCACAGTACAAACAATGTTCAGTTACATAACAACTGATGTTTCTTGATTAGACTTTACTTAAGTGGCGACTTGTTTGGGGTAAGATCACATTGACTTCGAAAACCGAACAGAAAAATTTAAAAAAACTATGATTTTGTAGATTGTTTGTTATTTAAGCAAAGGTTGTGCGAAGTATGAGTCTTATGAACAACTACAGCATTCATTTATCCGATTTGATCTCCCAGTTACGTAGTGCACAAAATTTAATCTATTCGTAATTATGTATGATGGTCATGATGGATTTTATTTTTATCTAATTGAATAAATGATGTCGCTGTTCAACAGCTCTTTCTGGTAATAATCTTCTTTTAGATGTTTTTCATTGTTAACGAAGCAAAATCTAGAAACATGAACCTTTAAATTCTAGTAATGTATTGCGAAAACATCTGTATTATGATGCTAATTCGTGACTACTGTACAGGTTACGAACACACTGTCGTATATATATATATATATATATATATATATATATATATATATATATATATATATATATATAATGTCAAAATGAGGCAATTTGAACGAAAATCATAAAACGACACCATTTAAACAGCTGTTTTTACAAAAATTTGTCCTTAAGCATGGTTCCGTAGCGCGTAAAACTCCGTTCAGTGGTATAAATTTAACTAAATTTAGCATACACCATAAATGAGTGAACAAATTCACATGAAAAGACCATTTCTACACAAACACACAATCATAGATACACTCGAATAGTAATGTCCATAAAAACAATTGGAAACTGTAATATATCGTAACAAATTGACGACTTCGTATTTTAAATACTGATGGACTGTTTGACGAATGCTAAAAGGCTCTTTAACTCACACACTCTCTCTCATACACACTCACACGTGTACACCACAAAAACTAGCGGTATTCATCATAATTGTATTGATCTGTAGGAGAATTATTTACCAATCTTGCTTATTTCGTAATTCGTTCTGGTAATATTTCAAAATCACCGAGACAGGTTATTTGGAGCAAAATATTTTAAATTTTGTAGGGTTAAAACTGTAGCGAATTCGTCTGCAGTTTTCGCTAGTTTTTATAGCTTATTCGTCTAGAAAAATAGCTTATGATATTCGCTTACATACATACATATATATATATATATATATATATATATATATATATATATATATATATATATATATATATATCTCTCTCTCTCTCTCATCTAACGCGTTAAATTATTCATGGTAATTTATTTTTTTGCGCTTAAACGACCGAAATAATTTCCATGATAAAAGTTTACTTTCGAAAGTAAATTTTATTTTTTATTAAAGGTTATATCCACAATGATTTCTGTATTGAAAAGCTATTTTTGTATGAGCTGAAACCGCTAAAATGTTGTAATCCTTCTTGCATTGCATTGTTGCGTCTAAAATTCCCGTAAAGCAAATATATGTTAAACGGCCAGAGGTGATTACTGTGTAGCAGATTTTCAAAATGTTATTTGTACGTAGCGATTTGATTTCTGGAAAACACCTGTAAAAGTGGAAACGTGCCCATGCATGGGACTGCCTTTAGTCTGTCTTTGTTGAACGACTGGTTAACGTTAGAATTTCTGTATGTTTAACTTTGTTCACGCATGACCTTTTACAACTATCACAACCTTTCTCATATATTATTATAATCAAGGTTGCGGTCTTGATATAAACACCTGACCCATTAATTACTTACATATGTCAGTATAAACTAAGAATTGTATAGTGTAGAAAAGGCAATCATATATTGTCTCACGATCTATTGTTAGAAAAATTTTGATGGACAAGAACTTAACTGGATCTAATGAAGTTCAACTTTCATTTTCAACCAGTTTATATCTCTAAAACTTACTCCATTTCTCTTGCTTTCTTTAATAAATTTTCAAGGTAATTCGTGTTTTATGGCGGTATTCATCTGCTAAACGGTGTGCTTGATGGTTATTCCAAACCTTAGAGATGCAAGTATTTTACAACTGTAGATTAATTTAGATTAACACACTGCAAGGCTTGACCTGCAGTATCTGTTAATTTTGGAAAATTTAATTGATATAATTTATGCATCAGGTTAGATGAATGTATAAACTAAGTATTGAGATCAAAAGCAACTTACAAGTGATGCATTTTACCATTAATGCATTCCTTTCCTATTTCCAGCATACCAATCTTTAGTACGAAAACCACTTCATGCTTGTAAAGGCAGTGATGGATTAATGGAAATGTATGCTTTGTAGATACGCGTTTTATATCAACATAAGTCTAAAAATATAGAGACAAATATAGTAGGTAGTTATCTCTCCTCATATAAACTAGTCTTAAAGTAACAATGGTTACTGACAATATAAACTCAAAAAGAAGTTCATTCTGCTGAAGAAAATAGCTCATAATCTGGCCTTGATTGAGACCAGATCACTTTTTTCTGTGGCTATCATCACATTATTATTTAAGTGTACAATATTCTCTGATTTTTGGTTCAACAAAACTAAAAATTAAACAATTCTAGCATATTGAGATACCAGTTAGTTCTTTTATAACCCAAACGCACTGCTATTTTTTAACACACAGTACCTGACCTATATTAGATGCTTGAGTGGTACTTTCTGTTTATTTTTATTTTGGTGATACATATATCAACTTTCGTTGTTTAAAGCATTCGCACATTCCCCGAAATGGAGGCTATAAATATGCTACGATTTGAGAAGTGTAATAAGTCATTTTTTCATCTTTTATAACGGTTAGTTGAGTACGTGGCTGATATATAAAACGCGGATTCAGAAAGATTGGGTAATTTCTGTTAATTTTAATTTTTAATGCCTTTGTACAGGAAACGCGTGGACTTTGTGTACGCGTGGATGTCACGAGCAGAGACCTTAATATTGGAGCATTTCAAATGGTTAGATCCGTTCTAGTGAGTATAGTTATCATATTTTTATACTTGGATGGAAAGGTTAATAGTTTGTGTATTTAAATTTGAGTCTTCATCAGTTTAAAGCTTGCACATTTTGCAAAAAAGAAATCGAATTAAATTACACTGTTTTCAGTATTTTCATTAATCGCGGGGCATCCTTATTTTTTATTTTCCAATAAAGAATATTCATTTTATGATTTTATAGTTGTGAATGACTACAAATGTAGGACTTGAGTAAGATTTCGTGGGCGATATGCCTATCACAATCAGTTAGGATGATGGGGATTTTTACTGATCTTCGTGTTTATATTATCTAACTTTTATTAGATAACTGTCAAACCTGGTATTAAATTTACCTGATTTTCGGATTGCGTACCGAAATATTTGAATCCACTGTCATCATGATTTTTGCAGATATTTCGGCCTCCAATTACGGAGGCCTTTTTCAATGCCAAACACATCACACACTTAGTTGACAATCAATATTGATTGTCAACTAAGTGTGTGATGTGTTTGGCATTGAAAAAGGCCTCCGTAATTGGAGGCCGAAATATCTGCAAAAATCATGATGACAGTGGATTCAAATATTTCGGTACTCAATCCGAAAATCAGGTAAATTATTTATTTCCTGTCGCGCAACATGTTTCTTTTAAATCTTATCTGGTATTAAATGTAACCAACTAGGGAAAAATTATTTGATTTTTGACCAGGTTTTGCACAGTTTATTGAAGCTACTTAGTATTTCATAGTAAAATAACTATGCATTACAAAAATTCTCATAATATGCAACACAAAAATACTTACATTTTGTACAAATCGAATAGAAATTTTGAAAAAAAGTAAGAGAACTTTGAAATCAAATTCACAACATATAAATAAATCTTATTTATTTATTTTACCACGTCGATTAGTAATATCTCACCGAATTTAGTAATGATTTTATTTTAAATCTCCTATCTTTTGAACTTCTGGTATGTGCAACGTATTCAAGATAGATTCATTTACTTGACTTTACACTGAGATGAAATTAACTACTTGGAGGCATTTAAAAAATTTAGTTTAAAATGTAAATGACAATGCCTTCGGGGACATAAATAATTCTTCCTTCCACACATTTCTTACATTTCCGTTAACTTACTCTTTTTACTATACGAGCGTCTGTTTTAGCCTTTAGTTTTCTCTATTTTTACTTAAGCACATCTGTTTCGATTTTATTAGCTATTATCGTTTAAATCATGTGCATTTTTCTGAGGGTATATTTTGCGAAATTTGGCTTAGTCGCACGTTGAAGTCAAGGTTTGCTGTTTATATTAAAGTCATATTTAACTAAACATGGTGTAATTTAACTTTAAAAGTCATACTGATACTGTATACGGCAACAAATACCAATTTAATTTTCATCCAAAAAATCGTTGAGTTTTTTTATTTCTGAACATTATCTTAAAAGCCTCATATAATTATTCCTTTTTTAAGATTAGCAACAGATGGTTTAACTCTTTCATGATATTTGAGTTGTACGTCTCTATTATGTACTCAAGAAATTTTTGTGTAAAAATTTAACGGAGAACGCTAATTGCACTTTGTAGACGTTATATAGCTTCTTTAAAAACCAAAACGCTAATTTGTAAACATCACGTTTATGCTGTGAACATTTAGAAATTCATTGTCGCGTACTACAATCGGAGCAATTTATACTAGTAAAATCCCACCAGTAGTGTTACTTTTTTGTCGAAATATCTTTAAGACGAAGACTATTATTATGCATTTTTATATATTTTGATTCTAGATTACACGAAGCTTAAAGCATTTTCAGAAAGGAGTAATTTGAAATTTATTAATAACACTATTATCATAAGGTATCGTGGCATTGCGGATTTTGCAATATCAGTTCCATATCTTTTAATTTAAAGTGGGTTGTGGTCATTAATCTTGAAATCAATCATCTTAAATGATTGTAAGCTATTGTGTGTGACTGGTTAACGTAAATGTAATTGGCGCTTATCTTAGTTCAAAAACATGATTTAAAATCGGCCCCCATGGCCCACCAAATCAATGATTGCATAACTGCGCAATCAATATACTTTTGGCGAATGCTGCTAAAAATGTCCTTTGGTGTCTGCATACGAATTGTGCAGCCCACATGTCCATCCAAGAAAACTGTATACGAGGCTACTAAAGGTCAAAGCTGCATATCTAATTTTGCATAACTTATACATGCATTGCGTGTTGGTCCTTTTTAGTTAGTTTATCGTCGTTCCCTGATGATGATTTCTAAAGATCAAAATGCATCGGCACGTGAGATTGACTGTTGTTTTGCCATCTTGTGCGAATAACTAAATAAAGTGAAACTGAAGTCTGTGAGCATGATTTTCGAAAATTTTGTATCATCCCACGTGCTATCATTGCTTGGTTAATTGAAAAACTTTTATACGTTTGCCGAGAGATATAAAATATAATATTGATCTGCATTACGATTGTGCAGCCGACAATTCCAGTCAAGTACAATGTAGGCGAGACTACTGTGAGTTAGAGCCGCAGCATTGATTTTCCATATCTTTTATATGCAGTACGTTTTGATCCTTGATAGTAAGTTTGCCGTCGTGTTCTGGTGATGGTCATAGAAGGTCGAAACACGTCAGTACGTGTGACTGCTAGTAGTGTTGCTATGCTTTGCTACTGAATAGATACAATGGGGTTGGTGTTTATCTCAAACTCGAATACTTCCATCGAAGAACCCTCTTGATGTTGGCCCGGAATAGCACATGCCAAGGACACACTTCTGCTTGTTATTTAACGTTTGAGCGGAACTATTGTGTGGTTTAATTCTCGGCACATTGTATCGGTACTTGTATTTTGCGCGCCTCTTTAACATGTAAGCATTATTACTGATGATGATTTCATCGATATTGTTGGGTGAATTATGCGGATTCCATCGTCCAGCCTAGACTTAATTATCAGACGATGTTCTTACTAAGTTTTAAAAACTCGTGAGAAGATGTCATTTTGCTCAATATAACTGCTTTATTTAAATAAATTATTTATAGGAGTTTGCTCGCATAAAGCGCGTCCATTTAGTAACAGAAAATATAAATATTTCATATTCACATTTTCGGCTCGAATGCTGCTTCCTCATTGTCCTGAGTGCTTCATCTTAATTCATGTAGTTCTGTGTGGACTTTCTGTTGCATTCACGTCAGTCTCAGATAGGACCATAGAAGCGTTCTTGACTTCAAAGGTGACTATTCCTACAATTGCAAAATCTTTATCGAATTCACTGCATCTCTCGTTCACCTTTTTAACTCAAAGTCGTTATAGATTAACTGTATGTATATATGTTTGATTGTACGTACGCATGCATGAATTTATGTTAGTATGTATTCATTTGTGAATGTATTTATTTAAGTATTTGTGTATACATATATGTATGCATATATATGTATGCATTTACGTATGTATGTATGTATGTATGTATGTATGAATGTATGTATGTATGTATGTATGTATGTATGTATGCATATATGTATGTATGTATGCATGCATATATGTATATATATGCATGTATGCATGCGTGAGTGTATGTATGTATGTATGCGTGTATGCGTGTATGTATGTATGTATGTATGTATGTATGTATGTATGTATGTATGTATGTATGTATGTATGTATGTATGTATATATGTATATGTATGTATGTGTGTATGTATGTATGAAGGTATGTATGTATGTATGTATGTAAATATGTATGTATCTATGTATGTATGTATGTATGTATGTATGTATGTATGTATGTATGTATGTATGTATGTATGTATAAAGGTATGTATGTATGTATGTATGTATG
>JAQBSW010009085.1:0-30596 GCA_029291075.1 Eudiplozoon nipponicum | reverse complement strand
GCAAACTTGATTTAAAGAATTATCATGATAATGTTCTTAATAATTTGCATCGTATGACCATTGGTAGAACTAATGTTAGCAAAGTCGGATCCCGAATGGATCGCCAATAAAAGTTGGCTTATAATGTCAAGTTTTCATATTCAGCAAATTTAGTATTTATAAGTTCATTATAAATTCAATTACATGATAACTTTCCTTAGCCTATTGGTTCCTTTTTGAAGCCGGTTTTTCCTTCTTCCATAATATATTTCAAGAATCTAACTGGAAAATAGCATAAAATGTAATTTTACACATTGGTTTATCTATAGACCAGATTTGTATCTTATGTCACAGTCAATTTACAAACGCTTGCTTTTTTTAGTATTGCATTTAAAATTTCGAGCTCCAAAGAATTGAACAACACAGTAGTTGACGAAAACGATATTTAAATTTAAAAATTCAATGACGCATCGTGGTATGTAGCCTAGTAGTCAAGAACGAGGTAGATTAAATTGGATTTTGGAAAACTGGTTAGTTTATGTAGTATGCGACAAATTACCAGTGTAATATTTAACTGATGGATAGCCACTCTTAACTGACCCTGACATGTTGATAACATTTATTAGTATAATTTTTTTAAATATTAATCATTTCGGATATAAATTTAACCTGTCAACGAAATGACAAAAATAAATTGTAATTTAATTGCTAAACCAATCATGTTGTGAGAAATAAATGCAGTTATTTTTAGTTATTTAGATAAAATGTGACTGCTTCAAATAATCGATCATTCCAACTTTTATACAGAAAACAACAAATAACATACATATACATATAAAAAAGGATATATATATATATATATATATATATATATATATATAATTGTCTAATAGAGATAATAAATTTCTATCCCAATAGGACTATCCGCATAAAAATACAATGTACCGGCAATGCTAAGTACATCGGCAGATAAAAAATGAGGCTCCAAATAAGAATAACGCAGTATCTTCCTAGAAAATATTTAAAATCAGTGCAGCTCCCGTAAAAAACACCTATTTGTAAACCCATACCACTCACATGCCAAATTGACAGTAGTAGTTATATTTCGCTTCTCTACAGGGCCAAATCTGAAAAGATGCTTCTGCTTTTAAAGCTATCGCAATTAACAAATTCAAACCTTGCTTAAACGTGCAAAAATAATTCAAAATGAATGCAAGTTGGGCTGGAACGGAAACATGAAAACAAGCCTTTTAAAGTAACAGACGTGTCTCAAATTATGAAACACCCAGTAATAGGGCATACAATCAAAATGAACGCGATGGCGCATCATATGACTTTACGAAAAAGATTTCGTGTGCATTGCGTAATATCAGGACAGACATAGCTAAGATGTAAATGGTTACAAAAAATCTTAATTTATGATTGGATGAGATAAAATATCACTAATGACTGTAGATACTGGTAAACATAATATTTATTAATAAATATTTTTACATGGATTACGGTTCTTCTTCCTCATATATATATATATATATATATATATATATATATTGTATATTCTTTATCAGAAGTAAATCTTTCAATAAAAATTTTGATATTTGCCGTTTCATTTCGTGAAAACTCGCCAACGCGTTAAAAATTTCATTTATATACATCCTGGATTTCCATTTGATTAAGTGCTGGCAACTATTCTGATTTTTCTGTTTCACATCTTCTTTCTTGTTTGATTATTGCGTTTGAATTTGTGAATGCATAGGCGTATGTGTCTGTGTGCGTGTAGGGATCATGCTTGTTGCATTGCAGCGTGCTGTTTGAGATCTGGTTATATATGATTTCACAGATTGTGTTTGACTACGTATTCCTTTTTTTGGTATTTCGTACACGAATGTTTTCCTCCCAAATATTGCCTTTCGTATCGCCTTGTTTCTGAATTTTATTTTTCCCCTTTGGTAACAAGGCGGAATGTGCGGATTGCAGTGTTGATCGCTCATATTTTTGTACAATTTTTGTCATGGTTGATGAAGGTGGTGAAACACTTTTAGCAGCCATTTTGTTTCAGTTTTTGCCAATCCGAGCACCAGATTCCGAAGCAGACATTCCCAAGTTCGATCCTTGTCTGCCGCAAGTTATGGACAGTACGTAATGAATTTAAAATAGGTATGAAATCGGTCTACTCGATGAATTGCCTTTAAATCAACTTCAACGTTAGATTCTGTTGATCAATTGCCATTTCGTGCATCCTAAATATATATGCTTTCGCACATACATGAAAATATGTAGATTATGAAAGATTTGGAGAGAAGTGGCAATTAAATCTTGGCATCCAAACTCATGATTATTTGTGGGCATAATTTGACGCTAACTTTTGCGCAATGGAAATCAATCTTCATGATTCCATTTTACCATTGTGCATTTATTGAGACCGGTAAATCGCCTGTAAATGGTAAAAGTACGAATTAGACGTGAACCGATTTGAACATCCATGAACCGCTTTGTGTAATCGTTCATTAGCAAAATATATCTTTACATATATATATATATATATATATATATATATATATATATATATATTATGTGTGTGTATGTATGTGTGTATGTATTTATTTTTCGGTATATACTAAACATTGCATCTGGTAGCTAATGAAATTCATCTAGTAGAACAGTATCATCTTTACTGTGCATTCTCCGAGAAATGTCCTGAAACTGCCTCGGACAGGACTCGAAACAGAGCACATTTGCTGCGGAGTCTGACACCCCATTCACTGCGCTAACCGTACGCATACTACACACAATTTGAAGTCATATTCTAGCTAATACTTTTGTTTAGCCCTTTTTCAGATGGAACCTATTTATAACCTCGTAATTTTTTAAATGCTAAATAGTTAACCCCAATCTGTCTTTATGCATCGGATATAATGTTACTCACGGAAATTACATTTATTTGAATTATAATGGCACGATTTTAATTGAACGTATTTTATCTGCATAAAGCAAACATATCGTCGAGTAGCAAATACAATTCATTCCTTTTGGCAACTTTTCGAATACCGTTCAAAATTTGCCGCTGGCAGGGACTTAAAGCGAGGAATTTACTATCTAATGCTATTTTTTGGTTTAACTGCATATATATATATGATAATCGTCGTATTGTTATCAGTTTTCCGGAATTGGCTATGTCATGCATCAGTAAAGGCATGTTAATTTTAACCAAAAGCTTTATGAGCACATATATATTGTACATTCACTGGACATGTGAAACCATTTATTCTAGGTAGAAAAACATGGAAATAATTAAAGAGTATTAACAGCAATTTTATGGAATTTCTCACTTTTTCTGGAATTATCAAGTGACATTGCACGATTATATCATAGGTAAGACTAATGCACTACTTGTTATCAATGTATTAAACAGAAAGACAGGTTTTGCAGCCGAAAACCACTTACTTTACTTTACTTTACTGCGGCTGACTCCTTTTGGAGGATAAGCCGGCTCCAGATTGTGACATTTCATGGAGTTTCTTGGGAATTTGGTGTGTGTGCCGAAAACCGCGGTTGTAATTAAATTTGATTAGGACGTTTAATAACACGTGTGTTGCGCAATTGTGTAGACAAATTCGGCGCTTCTCTAATTGATTGTGTTATCACATATCCCCTCATGTTATTGGAAGCACATTACATTGTATTAAATTATTTGAGAAACCAGTTTTGACATATATTTCTCTTTAGTCCTTTCTAACTCATCTGCTGGCTTAAAAAATATATTTATTAATTTTTACACTTATTTTATTAACGATAGCCTCCACAAATCCATGCAAGTTAGAAATTGTAATGACACTTATTTATTCCCTCTAAAATTAGTCATATGCCACTATAGCAATCATAAAAAACGACAACGAGCGCCATATTATCTGAAAAGTTCACCTCGTTCATTCAAGTCAATTTAAAAGTTAAAATTCCGGCTTCAAGACTAATGAAACTCTGGCACATATCAGATGTGGCGCATCGTATGTGTGAAATAATTGCACAAGTCGTAAAAACATACATCATATTCAACAAAGACAAGTACAGCTAATTAAAATTATTTTGAAAGTCGAGAAAAGCATACTAAGTTTACAAAATCTTAGCCACGAATAAGTAAATAAAATTAAACGAACATTGGCTGCAGGGGCGGGGATAAAACTTTCTATAATCAAGGTTGCGATCTTGATGCAAACATCTGACCAATTATGTACATACATTTGTCAGTATAAATTAAGTATTGTATAGTGAACAAAAGGAAATTCATCCATTAAACCGGTTTCGTCCTCGTTGGGAACTCATCACGTACTGGCTGGCTCTGTCCTCGGCAAATTCTGGTCAGTACGTGACGAATTCCCATTGAGGACTAAACCGGTCTACTAGATGAATTACCTTTTCATCACTATACAGTTCTCAGTTTATACTAACAAATGTATGAAATTAATGGGTCAGGTGTTTTCATCAACATCGCAACCTTGATTATAGTAAGTGAAAGAATTGTAGATGCAGAATTTCGGCTGCAAAAACAAAAGGACTTTTTATCGAGAATTGGCAATTAGTGCTACATGTTTGGCCATTTATTAAACATTCATAAATGTTGATGTATGAAACTCTCTGTTTGACAAATCCGGAATCGCTCTACTGGTTAGAAGATCTGTTACCATGATGAAGACAGAAATGAAAAATATTTCTGTTCTAAGTAAACTTCACTATAATTAAAGGCTTTCGTGAAATTAAACTTTGGACGCACAGTAAACAAGGCAGCATGCATTAACTGTTTTCCACTATTCGTCACTATTTCTTTTTAACAAGTGTTCACTTGGTTGAAATTTAGTATTGATTCGTTTTGCCGCAGAGCATGACAGCTAAATGCTAGTAAGAGGGTATTTGACCACAATTCATTCATGTTTTGCAATGTAAATTTACCGATTTTTTTGTAAAAAAGATGCTCTCAATTTCTGTTATTCTGACAATCCCATTGAATAAAGCTTTAAAATCAGTAAACAGTGGTTTTTTACTGCTATCGATTATGACTATCAAACGTTATAATCAAAGTATGCAAATTTTGTCAACAGTTTATCTGGAGCTCATTATGTTCAAATATTCAAAAGATATTTTCATATTCAGCCTTGTCTGCACGGCTGACTTATCTATGTATGTAACGTGTCAATAATTAGAGTAAACAATAATCACTTGAAATAAATGCCAATCTCATTGTATTTAACAAGTCATCAAACAACATTGCATTTAACGAGTCGTCGTACAACATAGCAAAACTACAGTCAATCGCACGCACTGAGGGGTTTCGATCTTCCATGATCATCAGAGTAAAACGGAAAATGGACTAGCGAGGATTAAACCGAAATGCATACACATGGAAAGGAAAGTAGGATATGTGGCTACCATCTCTAGTAGTCTCGTATACATTGTACTTGACTGGAAATGTGAGCTGCACAGTTTCTATGTCGTCAGAAACATTAACTTTTTGCAACTTTCGCCACATATTTAAATAGGTTATATAATTAATCAACCAATGATTACGCGGTTGATGGTAACATTTCTTTAAATGAAGTTTGAGAGCTTGAAGTAAATATCAATCCCATTGTAGATAAACAGTCGCAAAACATACCAAATATAAGGTCGGCCACACTTACTGACGCGTTTCCACCTTCCATGGACATCATCAGAGTACGACGGTAAACTTGCTAGCAAGGATCAAACCCCATTGAATATATATGGAAAGCAAGATTAGATATGCGGCTACCACCTCTAGTAGTGTCGCATGCATTTTACTTGCCTGGAAATGTCCGCTGTACAATATATATGCGGTCATGAACATTAACTGTTTGACACTTTCGCCACACACACACACACACACACTATATATATATATATATATATATATATATATTATATATATAGGCAATACATTCAAACATTAATTTATTGCGCGGGTGTTGTTAGAAATTTGCTATGTTTTTCGACGTCTGGTTAAATATAATGGGATTGGTGTTTATTTCAAGCTCGAAAACTTGATTTAAATAATTGTTACCACCACCCGCGTAATCAGTGATAGTTTAATTGTTATCACTTTTGGTAATTTAAATCTCCCACTTCTCATGATTGGATGAGTCTACAATGTGCAATTATTCACCAATATGGTTACTACGCACCGATTACGATGGTTAAGTCCTGTTTCAGAAGACGGCTTTTAAATTCTGCTAACCAGTCTACCAAAGCAATTACGGTTAAGGCGTCGATTTTTTGAAAATGCAGATAAACGCTTTTTGGCTGACTATTAGCATGTGTTTTATTGGTAATTACAACATGTCGAATTAAGCCATAACTATAAAGTGACATAACCTGCAAGAAATTGGCGAAAATCCGACACCATAGATGGTTTCTTCCATGCCATAGGCACTGACTTATGGAGTCTATTCCGCGTGAGACCTATAAAACATTTTTAACTGTTTCGCATGTAATACGATATTTTGACATTCGTAATGGTGTTCAAAATTCCGCAGTCTTTTGATTTACTGAAATAACACTAGACAGTTTCAAAATCAATACCTTGGAGCTTGCTGCCATTATGATTTCTTGTAAATTTAATCATAGGTGAAATTTTGGTAACTGACACTAAACCCAGAAGAGACAAAAGTATCAGCCGGTACGGACGTTTGAAACTGAGATGGACACGCACATCAAGATTGTATCTATCATCAGCGATTTATTTGGAAATATATCGAGATACGTCATAGAAATGCAGCCCTATAAAACAAGGACGCATGCAAGTCCGCGCCTTTTTAAAACATAAATGTTCTCCCCTTGTTGCACATTTTTTAGATAATAAGTAATCGCAGTATTTCCCCACCGGCACTTTGCTCATTCAACTGTCTCGGTTGTGTTTAATATTAAATCTAGTTTTAAAATTTAGCCTGTAGGTTAATTATGACATGCTCAGCATTATTTATTTATGCCTGATATAGACGACTTTAGTCTAACCTCCAGTTTTTACTCAGCCTTCGTTTACTGACTCGGCATAACTGTCTGCTAACTGTAATAGTGTTTACGTTGGTGCAAACTTGATTTAAAGAATTGTTACCATCACCCGCGCAATCAATTATTGTGGCGAAAACTACTAAAAGTTAATGTTCCTGACTGCAAAGAAATTGTGCAGCCGAAATTTCCACTCACGTAAAATGCATGCAAGACTATTAGTGGTGAGAGCCGCATATCTAATTTTGCTCTCCATATATATGCATGTATATATATATATATATATATATATATATATATATATATATATATATATGCAAATGACGGTTTGATCCTCGCTAGTCAGTTTGCCCTTGTACTCTGATGATGATCATCGAAGGTCGAAACGCGTCAGTGCGTGCGACTGGCGTTAGTTTTGTTATGTTGTTCGACGAAATAATTCACATTGGCTAGAAAAAAGTCGCGTTAGTTTACATCGAGTAAGTTGTAAAATTATTTAAGGCAATATATTTCTTTGGTTACGCAATTATCATACACGTTTATATCATCCGTGTTATACATTTCTTGAACAATATATTCGCATTGGACTAATTTATGTGGACATGCTTTTACTTAAAAGCATTAAATGTTCTCTATTAATTAATTATTTATTACTAAATAAACAATAAACAATTTAACTTCCGGTACTAATTAAACAAGACAGTCGGGTTTCTCCTTCCTAATAACGTGTAGTAAGAAAGTCTTTGAACATATCTCATTCTATAAAAAAGTTGAGCATCCTGCAAGTGGCGAAATGTAATTATTCATTTTATGATATTATTGACCTATTTAAAACAAAATGGTGGAATGTTTTATAAATACCTTCATTATGTACAACAAAGGTTTTTGGTATAATAAATCATAAAAAGAAAATTGTCAAATGAATTTTTCATGAAATTGAATTTAATAAGATTAAAATCTTTAAATCAAGTTTGCGAGCTCGAAGTAAACACCAATCCCATTGTATCTAACCAGTCGTCGAACAACATAACAAAACTACCGCTAGTCGCACGCACTGACGCGTTTCGACCGTCCATGATCATCATCAGAGTACGACGGCAAACTGACTAGCCAAGATCAAACCACATTGCATATATATGGATAGCAAAATTAGACATACCTACACTGATGTTGATCGAGGAAGGTCGAAACGCGTCAGTGTGTGCGACTAGCGGTAGTTTAGTTATGATGTTCGACGACTGATTAGATACAAAAGCATTGGTGTTTACTTCAAGCTCGCAAACTTGAGTTAAAGAATTTTTGCCACCACACGCGCAATTAATTATTGTTTAATTGTATTGTCTATATAGGAGTTAAATATCAGTTCGTTTATTGTGATTTTCTAGCCACCAGCTAGCCGTGTGACGAAATTTAATTACTCGCTTATTGAGAATCATCTATATTTGTTCATGCTGTCTTTGAGTAAATAATTTTGATAAAGCTTTTTTGCTAGTCACACGGTGTCTATTAGGCATTTAAAATACGAGCGTACATAATTCTAATTGTTGACTGGCATTTAAATGTTGTAGGCTAATTATCTTTTAAATATTCATTATCTAAATAAAATAAATTTTAATAGATTTGAATATGGCAAGAGGCTGAAGGAAAAATAAAACATTTACGATAACACGATTAGCTGTCCTACAGTTAGGCCAGAAAGCAAGCAAACAAATTATATTTATTTAAAGCAAGGCAGCGATCTTGCTATAAACACCAATCCCATGATATATACCTATATATATTTCATTTCTCAGTATAAACTAAGCATTTTTTAATGTAGAAAGGACGATTAATCCAGTAGATAGGTTATTTCCCTAATTGAATCTCTGCAAATCCTGGAAATTTATGTCTAAAGAGATACCATACAGACTCCACTTAAAAGAAAGACTAACTAAGAAACAGTAGTCAGTATACAACTGAAGATTCTGTGCACCTAACTGCTAGGTGGCTCAGCGGTTAGAGCAAACTATTCCAAAGCAGACGTGCCCAGATTCGAGCACGGTTCGTAGCAAATTCTGGACGGTACGTGAAGAGCTCCCAATAATGACGAAATCGACCAACTGGAAGAATTGTTTTTTGTACATTACAAAATGCTTAGATTATACTGGTAAATGTATACTTATAATCGGACTGGTGTCTATATGAATATAGCAACATTATTTAAAATATTGCTATTACCACCCACGCAAGCAATGGCTGTTCAATATCTCACTTAATATTACGGGACTCGCTCGATACCTTAGGCAACAGCAAGAGCAGAGTTTGACTGCGTATATTATGTATGTTTAACTGATGTTTCATCGAACACTGTGCATCGTAAAACCATAATCACACACACACAAACATCAAGTTTCTGCTTTCCAATTTCAAATTTCTATGGAAAAAACCTTATAAAGTGGTAATATTCTGTGCTACATTTTTGCTTGAACTATGTTTCTAGTAATAAATATATATAAATTAACTGCTTTTATTTTCTTTGTTAAATTTATTTATAAACTCGGGACATTTCTCGGTGGATCGTGATATTATTCACCAATTAATGATAGAACTGACTTTGTGAGAACGAGCATCGCAACCTGCCCAGCACTGGCGAAGTTTATCAACACTTTGGCCAAATTGGGCCATTTAATGTGCTTTATCAATTCGGCAATCAATCCTTTAATCTACAATTTCATGAGTAGTAAGTTCTGTATTAAGTTTTACTTGACGTTTTTTATTTATATTTGCTTTTATGCTATCAATCTAAAGCCCAGTTTAAACGTCCTATCCATTTTATTACGACAGCCTCATTAAAGCTATAATAATCAGATTTTCCTATGTATTAAACTATTTAATAAATTATAGGTATACAACGAAAAATCGAAAATAATATTAGCTAGGAATAACTAGAACGCATGTAATCTTCCTGTTTGATTTTTTTCTGCTTACTTACATAGAGGAATAAACCGTCAATAAACTTGCAATGGATTTTTTCTAAAGTGCTTGCCATCTAGTGTTAGCCATTTTATGGCAAATATTGTGGCTACAAATATTTAATGTAATAAAAATTCTCACATTTTCACACTAAATTGTTTCAGTATGTCCTTAGCTATTGAGCATGTCTATAAAATCAAAATGGCCACAAAACACAAAATCCATTCAAACCCATATTCTTCGTTAAATATCACGTCTAATTGTTCTAGTATAATATTTTTACTTTTTTAATAAAAAATAAAATATACCCTATATATGTGCGTATCTGGAAGTATTTCTTGAAAATCACGTTTTCATGGTTTGTTAGCCTGCGATTCACGATGGTCAATCTAGCGACTGTGCCATGAATCTCAGGATTAATTAAAAAAACCTTTCTGCCATTGATACCGCCAATATCTGCCTATTGACTTTGTGCTTGCATTCACAATAAATCGGGAAATATAGCGAAAGGAGTTTGGTGATATTATATTAAAAAATTTGCTTGCATCATATCCAGTTCGGTCTCAATACACGAACTTGCTTTTTCTGCATGATTAAATCAAGCTGCAATTTGTTATTCCACAGAACTCCATATGTCGTTAACATAAATTTGTTATTGTATTAGGTGATTAAATTAAATGCCACGTCTAAGGAATATACGCTAGAGGCTTAATGATATGTTGCGCAATTGCAGATGTATTTTCATTATTTGATTCGAAATAGGAGTTTAAGTTATAATTTTCGTTCATCTTAAAATTAAACGTCTGGTCAATCGGCCTAAATAAGTTGTTCGAAAACTTTCGAATGAATATTGATAAAAAAGTGCAAGCTCCACATCAACGGCCGTTTATCTTTAATTGAAGGTAAAGCCAAATATATTATTTTGAATAGCACTCGTAGTTTAGCTGAATTAAATGCGCTATTTAATGCTGCATCAACTTTCTTCTATGCCGTGCGGGAAACGGTGTCCCCATTAAATGGGGTTGTTTAAGTAAATTGCTTCCTTTTTAATCCTTAAATTGTCCGTTTCGATCTTCCATGATCATCATCAGAGCACGATGGCAAAATGACTATCGAGGATCAAATCGCATTGAATATACATGGAAATCAAATTTAGATATGTGGCTCTCAACTCTAGCAGTCTCGCATATATTGAACTTGACTGGAAATGTCGGCTGCACAATTTCTATGCAGTCACAAACATAAGCTGTTTGCAGCTTTCGCCACATATACATATATAGACAATACAATTTAACAATAATTGATTGCGCGGGTGGTGGTAACAATGCTTTAAATCAAGTTTGCGAGCTTGAAGTAAACACCAATCCCATTGTATTTAACCAGTCGTCGAACAACATAACAAAACTACCGCCAGCTGCAACGCACTGACGCGTTTCGACCTTCCATGATCATCATCAAGGTACGACGGCAAACTGACTATCGAGGATCAAACCGCATTGAATATATATGGAAATCAAATTTAGATATGCGGCTCTCACATCTAGCAGTCTCGCATACATTGAACTTGACTGGAAATGTCGGCTGCACAATTTCTATGCAGTCACGAACATTAACTGTTTGCAGCTTTCGCCACATATACATATATAGGCAATACAATTTAACAATAATTGATTGCGCGGGTGGTGGTAACAATTCTTTAAATAAGTTTGCGAGCTTGAAGTAAACACCAATCCCATTGTATTTAACCAGTCGTCGAACAACATAACAAAACTACCGCCAGCGGCAACGCACTGACGCGTTTTGACCTTCCATGATCATCATCGGAGAACGACGGTAGATTTAAAAAATTGTTACCACCACCTGCGCAATCAATTATTGTTAAATTGTATTGCCTATATATGTATATGTGGCGAAAGCTGCAAACAGTTAATGTTCGTGACTGCATAGAAATTGTGCAGCCGACATTTACAGTCAAGTTCAATATATGCGAGACTGCTAGAGGTGAGAGCCACATATATAAATTTGATTTCTATATATATTCAATGCGGATTGATCCTCGCATATATTGTGCAAATTTTTGTCCCTCACTCTTTAGTGATGTCTTCTCTAAATGGCCTTAGGAAAGCCCCACTAAATCTGGAGGCATGGCTCCCCATTGCCACACCATCAACACGTTTATGGATACTTCTAATAAAACCAAACTGTACATATTTTGTGTATAGAAAAATAATTTTACATAGATTATGACTTTGGACCATAGGTGGTAATATGTTTTGGTCTACCGCCTGAACGAAACTCCTAATTGTTTCTTCAATTGGAAAAGATGTAAACAAAGTGTCACATATAGCATTCACCACAATCTTACTTTTAACATTGATATTCATAATGCTCTTAACAAACTCAAAGTAATCGCCAACCAAATAATTACCTAGTAGTTTGCGCAATTGGCCCGATATGCAGATTATCTATTTAGCCAATGAATAGAATTTACCATTGATATTATTTTTTCCTTTAGACAACCTTTTCCGTGTGTTTTTAGTAGCCCGTACACTATTGGTGTGGATGATTCAACTAATCTGTGTTTCTGCGTAACGACCTTATCAATTAAACCAGCATCGAATAGAATTTTAATTTCATTGATTACCTTCCGCGCATTTTTAACCATTTCCTCCTATTTACTCTCTATTCGCAAGAATGTTGTATTAAAACTGATTACGTTCCCTATCGTTTGTATAAAGTCTGACTCTTCCGTTATACCAACGGCATTGCCTTTATCAGTGCACAGGATATTGATGTTTGCATTTCAGTTGATGTCTTTAACTGCATTTAAATGTTTCTTTGTCATTGCATACATTTCGACGAATTTGAACGATTTCAAATGCGAAACCTGATCAACCAAACAGGACTTAAACCAGTTTTCACAACCAAAGCTTGCAGGTTCCATGTAGGCTGTTTGTTTAAATAGCAATTAAAATGCTGCCTCAAAATCAATATCGCTTTTGGCCGGAAGATGGACTCCATAATTTTAGTCCATCCATTGTTATTCCAGTGCTAGACGATCTTTTTGTATTTGTGACTGGCTGAACACAGTTTTCCAATATTATTCGATATTAGAACACTCATAACTCCCGGTTTATTTTCATTTTGTAATATTCTAAATATTCTTGTTTCGTCGTCCTTCGAAATAGCTGGTCAAAAATTGTATTCTTGAAAAAATATCGAACCCATTTAATACGCAAGATACACACTCGACTCTTGTCCACAACACCGCTTCGTCTTTCAATAAAACTCATGATAACATTTTCATGCGCTAAGAAAAAATTTGAAAGCTCGCTTTCCAAAATAATTGTTTTAAAAAACTACGCGAACTTAAAATGTTAAATGCAGAGCACAAAGTACGTTATCAATAAAAGAGCATTATCATCAATGTACCAAAACACCAGTTCTTGTATCTGCTAACATTAATCGCTATCCTTGCGCATGGAAGTAGTAATATGAACTTCACTTAAGTTCGTATTCAAAAGGTAATTAATATATCATTTCTAATACTAAGAAATTCCACGATTTATACTGCTCTACTAAACCACCTTTTGCATCTGGGTTGAGAGGCTCATTTCCGAGTTTCTACACCTTGTATATACATTTTCTTTAGATTCTCATTATTCTTTTATCGTTCTGTTTCAAATTATGCAAGGTCGAAACACGTCAGTACGTGTAATTTCCTTTTGATTTTCTATGCTCGGCGATAGCCTAAAAATGAAAGTGGTTTAAAAGAAAATAGTGCTAGAACCACCCGTGAAAACGGTGATTTATTAATTGAATAACTAATATGACTGTAGTGAAACCACAGATTATTAAGGTCGTGACCGCATGACATTTATGCAGTCAATTACAAAGTATGCCAAACTAGAGCGAGTGTGAACTGAATTTATAACTTAGAATATAATAGAATAGAATATCTTTATTTGTATTCAAAACACACATGTTCCATCAAATAGATAATAATATTGGAAAATGTACAATATAAAAAAGATATCACATCACATAAATCTGTGCAATTAGTCTCATTTAGATAAGTAAATCTTATTAATTGTACTGTACAATATATCAACATCAGAAAGTTCGGGTGTAATGTGTAATAGATTAATCATCAAAATAGGAAAAATTAAGGAATAATTCGAGTGTAACATTATGCAAAAAATGAGAACCATGACGAGCAATTGATTGTATTTATTGTTGACTAACATGACGATATAATGCATAACATTTCAATTTTAATAATACAAAACTTGGAAATAAAAATATCAAGAAGTTATGTTGCTGATCACAATTATCCTTGTCTTTTATTCAATCATGAGAAAGTATTATCATAATCAAAATTAAAATTATCACCAGGATTGTCGATTTTTTCTATTTCAGTGCATAAAAATTTAAAAGACATCTTAGATGGAGGCGTTTCTCTAAGCCCCTTTGGAAATTAATTGAAAATTTTGTAAATTTTCGAAAAAGAGAAAAACTTGCCCGCAACATTCCCCACCAAGGGAGGAGATATTTCCAAATGTCCAGATCTAGTTCCAACTTCATGACTCTTCCTTTTTGGATTCATATAGACACCAGTCCACTGGTTCAAATGGAAGACTTTTATGCAATAGCACATCCTCCGACACCACAAAGTTTGCTGTGATACAAACTGTAATCTAGTGATGTATTTAGTGTAGGAGATAGGGCTAATTTGTTTCACAACTTTTCTTTGTACAGCTTCTATATTATTGGACAAACACTTTTTTAATGGATTCCAAGTAACGGCAGCCTATTCTAGTATCAGTCTAATCCATATTATATACATTATAAATTTTATATCATTCAATAAGATATTTCTATTTATTAGTGCCCATCTGTTCTTGGCACTGCCTACTATCCATTCAATATGTCTCTCAGCAGAACCTGTACAAATACGGTGTTTAAATCTCATAAGTCAGTTTGTGGCTGTGCTCTCATGATGAAAATGCAAGTTTGAAACTCCCCAGTACGTGTAACTGACGTCAATTTTCTGTTTATAAAACGGTGTCATATATCTAAAACCCCAATGATTGCGCGGGTGTCAAATTTCATTGATGTTTATTCCAAGACAAAGATCAGGATTTAAATAAATACTAATTACTTTTGCCCGTGCAAGCAAAGACTGCCAAATTGATTTATCTGTATGAATCTTGCAAAATAATCGACTTTTTTGTGATCGAAACTTCAGAGTTGTGATGCAGCCCACAATCTAGTTAAGTTGAACCTATGCGAGCCTACCATGAGTTAGAGTCGAAAATCTGATTTTCAATAGATTTCAGAAATTATTTGCTTTAATCCTTGGTGTCCGGTTTTTTATCGTGAAGATAAAAATCTCAGTGCGTGTGACTGACGCCAGTGTACTAAATATACCGACAGCATTGATGGTCTACATTTTTTTGTGTGAGATTAAGAAATTAGAGTTCATGCTCGATATAAATGATTGTATTGATGGTAGCAAATTCATGGACATGATTTCGTTACGAACCAGCCAAAATAACAATTTACAACACAATTGAAATTGTTATGTGCTATTTTTCCTGCTTTTTTGTTATCTTCATATCTATCATGAAATATGTGGAAACATACAGCCATGACATAAACATTACTGGCCATTAAATTTAACCACGGATCAAATTAGTATTATTCAAAAAAATTACACATAACTATCAATTTTAATTCATTTTTTGTGCGCTTTCAATATCGTTTATTACGCTTACAAAAAGTGTATTGCGAACGTTAAAATTTGATGATAATCCAGACTGAATAAAACTAAGGAAATATCCAACTCCTCTTCATAAGTAATAGCATATCTAAATCCGTTCCAACATATTTATTAGGATTAAGGGGGAAAAATATCCATGTTTCATATTTTATAAATTATGTACGGCTAATCTAGTGCACGTTTTTGTAAATATGAATTTGAATAGCGCCAATAAATCTTATTGATAAAAGCTTGTTTCAGTGGATTGCCCATTTCAGTTTCCATCAATTACATATCTTATTATAATCAAGGTTGCGATCTTGATATAAACACCTGACCCATTATTTACTTACATATGCCAGTATAAACTAAGAATTGTATAGTACAGAAATGGTAATTCAGCACTATAAAATTCTTAGCCTGTACTGGCATATGTAAGTAATTAATGGGTCAGGTTTTTATATCAAGATCGCAACCTTGATTATAATAATTGTTATCATCGCCCGCGCAACCAATGGTCGTTTAATTACATATCTTTATGTATATTTAAATAATAATTTTGGTTATTTCTGCACGAAAAGATGTTTTGTTGTGCACAAAGTTAATGGCTCTGAAGGTCAAGCAAATATTGTTTCCACAATACCGTAAAGGTGAGATACTGCAATAGCAGATTAATGCCTTATAAAGATACGGAGTTCATCTGGCGTTCACTGAAAATTACGTGACCTGTTCAAATGCAGTGTGTAGCAGCTCAGTTAGTTTATACATTACTGTCTTGCAAATTGCAGAATGATCTCTGCCGATTAGTATTTTTCTTGCTGAAGAAGCCAATAGGCTTAAACGATTTATCAATTTTAGCTTTAAACAATTTAGCAGTTAATTCCGTTTTGATAAAACAAGCAGTGCAAAAGGGATTGCCATATCATTGCTGCTTAACTACAATTAGCAATACGGGCTGACATTTTGCAAAGTTTCTTGTCTAGCATGAAGGAAAAAGCGAAGTATCAACTGGTTCTAAAGAAATGCCAAGATGTGTGCTAAATTGATTTAACAAGTTGAGCTGCGTCTCTAAGGCCTCATAACTGGATGAAATGCAAAATTGCTAAGGCAGTCACGAACATCAACTTTTGGAGCTTTCGCCACATTTATATAAACTATACAATTGTATATAGATATATTGAGCCAGTTGCGACAAAAAAATGAAAAACAAAGTTTGTGAGCTTGAGATAAACACCAATCTTATTGCGTCTAACTAGTAGCGAAACATTGCAAACTATCGTCCTTTAAACGTTATGCGCGTTTCGGCTATCAATGGTCTTCATGAGAGTGCCACGAAAAAAATTGACTTACGAGGAACTATTCGCAATGAATATTGAAGGAAAGTAAAATTAGATGCGCGGCTCTCACCCCCAGTAGTCTCGAATACGTTGTACTTGACTGGGATTGTTGGATGCACAATTCCCATACAGTCATGAACATTACATTTCTGCAAAATTCGCCACATATAAAGGTAATAGAGCGAATAAATCATTGATTTTGCGGGTAGTGGTAACAATTCTTTAAATAATATTTTCGAGCTTGAATTAAGCACAAATACTATTTTATTTAAACAGTCGTTGAACAAAAAAGGAAAACCTCCGTCAGTCGCACGTAATAATGCGTTTCGTAGTTCCATGATGATATTCAGAGTACAATGGAAGAGCTTAATACACGTGAATGATGTTACAAATTCGAAAATTCCCGAAACAGTTAATAGAAGTCTACATTAGAGCACAAAATATTAGAATAACATGTTTTATAAAGTTATTGCGTAGAATCTGCCTTCCAGCGTCAATATATGCTGGCAACGGTTTCTACGATTATTGAATGCAAGTTACCTAATCACAAGGTTGAAATCGACTTTAGCACTTAGACTATCATTGAGCTGGATGTCAAAGATCAGTTGCCAGGTAAGTTGCTTTTTTTTTAAAAAAATATGATTTTTTGGTCGTGCGATAGCATATTAGCCATCAATTTTATCACCTAACGTGCAATAAATTTCAATTTATTTTTAAAAATTGACAAAGTTTTTTGTTTACTTGGCACTCGTTTTGCAATACAAGGTGTTTTCATCTACGGTTTTCATTTTTTTCGCCGTATTAACCGAAGTAAAAAATAAAACGTGGATGAAAACACCTTGGTTCGCTAAACAAAGCTCAGATAATTAGTTTATTTCCTGTCGCGAAACAAATAAATTTTATAGGTTTTTTGTATGACACTGGTCGATCGTTTTATCGTTTTTGCATGGAATATCACGTGTCGTAAAATACTGTTCCGATGTAGAATTATATCTTGAAAGGTAATTTTATATTTCATAAATTAACCTCCTACATTTTTAGGTAAATTTCAGCAAGAGTTTCGGAGTGTATGTCGTTGCGGGCATGGAAAAGTTGCCCCGCCAAATACTTGGCATTGTAAACCAAGCTACAGAGCATATAGGAAACGTGCTAGACGTCAGAGGAAATCTCATCATCACCGTCTTAATCAGCGCAGACTTCAATCACACCATCACCACCTTCAGCAGGCTATAAACGATAAAATCTTTCTGCCTGAACAGAATTCTGATCGATATTATGATGAACTTGGCAAATATATTCCAGCTTACCTTCCATATTTATATCCTAACTTGTACCCACATCCTCCGCAAAATTATCATCATCATCATCACCATCATCCCCAGGCGGATGAACAAAACTTCTCAACATATCAGCTGCAACAGGAAACGTTAGTCATCCTCAACGAGGTGATAAAATAGAATTCTCTTTGACTAGTGGTATGAGTGTCCTGTTCGTAAAGTTTTCATAAAGAAAACCTCAAGTTTAATGTTAAGAACGATGTTTTCTGTACAGGCGTATTATATTAGGTCACAGAGAATTATGTAACAGCGTATTTCCACAAACGTATATAGTTTCACATCAACATGTTGTTATCTCTAAATTTAAATCTTTTTATTATTATGACTCATGCTTTCACCTTCAGAGCACGTTTTAAATCACTTATATTTAGGTAGTTAGTCATAAAAACCTAAAAATATTGATTTGTCTGAATTGATTCAATTTTGAGATATACCCGAAACATCACGGTAGACAATATTTATATTAGCTGCCATGATTTCAATTTTTTGTGTGTTTCACCATCAATAATTTATGTTCAAATACTTTGATAGACATTTCCACATATGTTTTGTAGGGTTTTACACTTTCTATAGCCATATAACGCCACAATTAGCATTGCAGCTCCAAATATCATTTATCAATCAACTTAAAACACAATCGGGTATATTATTACATGCATTATTACATGTAAGATAGCTTGTCCTAATAAACAACTATTTATGTAAATCACTGTAATACATATAGTTAGTATAAACTAAACAGTTATTAGCATGGCGAATGCAATTCATCAGGAGGACCAGTTTCGTCTTTATTGAGCACTCAGAAATTATTTGCTATAACGGACGCAAATGGGTCTCGATTCAGGACACATTTGCTTTAGTGACAAGTAAGTTAGCTATAGTGCTAATTAAGCCGTGGACTTCATGCTTTTTATTTATACACAAATTTGTGTTTTAATCAATCTTTACTTTAGCTGGAGCTTATTTTGCATTGCTTTCAATTTAAAAATTCAATTTGACAACTAAATCTGTCATTATAGAAAAAACGCCGTCTCCCATTTGCAAGTGATATTGAATTAAATTATAATAAAATGATTTTATACTATATATTTGTCAATATAGACTGAACGTTGCATAATATGCAAATACATGTTACCAAGCAGACAAGGTTCGTTTTTATTTGGCTTTTATCAAGTACTTTCAATATTGCAGCTACCATTGCTCGAACTGGAGCATCTTCGCTTCAGTCTTTTATTCCCCTACTGCGCTACCCGAATCAAATATCGCAAACAGTTTTTCGTTAGCCAGCAAATTTTTTTCGCCTATTCTTGCCTTTAGTTACCGCGGATCCGGGCCGTTTTACGCGAATCGGACAGGTACATGATAATTTTCTAATATTTAAAAACACCGGTCTATTTTTTAATCCTATTTTATATACAATGTAACGTTCAGCTCATAACGACAAAATATATAAAATAAAATCCTTCCATTAAATTTTTTATTTAACTTTACTGCCCTAGATGGCATATTGTCTCCCGTAAGATAAAAGATTGCGTGTAGATAGTGCGGACTTACGGTCAATATCAATACAAAAAAGGCTCGATATAAAAGGTAAGACTGGCCAAAAAATTATTCTTTTATAGCCAAAAAATGTATAAAGTACGCGGTATGAGGTGGTTTTCTGATGAGTTGCAAAATTCCGAAGTATATGTGTCCCGGTTTAAATTACATTTGTGGCAATTCTGGCCAGTTCTTGATGAGTGCCCAATAAAAACGAACCAGGTATACTTGAAGAACTGTACTTGCTACCTTATGCAATGTTCAATTTTTATTGAAAAAAATGTCAAATTAAAACCTGCTAATGATTTGATATCATTTCTCTAGGTCTCATGGTTTCATTTCTATAATGATTGATTGGAGGTAGCCTGTTTGAAATAAAGGTCGACAGCTGAATAAATAATTGTCCAAATAAAACAAATTGATATAAAGCTAAAATTGTCATTTGATACGCAGTTTGCATCGTGTAGTGAAAGGTTTAGGAGAGCCTCGAACAAATGAGCCATAGTTCTAGTCACTGTCTTGGCAATTTTGTCAGTTTCTTGGTGATTGCCAAATAAATACGAACCCGGTCTACACAATGATTTTCATTCTCTTTCTCAGGCAATACTCAGCTTATACTGACATAACACATAAAATATGATCCTGCTTGTTACCCGTTCACCAATGGAGGCACATTGATTTCAACGTTCCCTAAATTTATAAGCTCATTAACCAGTTGACAACTATGCGAGCGGATTTCTGCTAATTCCTCCATCAATAATGCGATATTCTACCGTTACCGGACCGATATTCTTGCGCGTTATGGCTTAAAACTTGAACAAATGGTGCTTTGCTGGAAATCTATTTGAATGACCCCTTCGTTGTGTTCCAGAATAGCTGACTCTGCAAAATTTCTTACAAACTATTGACGCCAGGATGACCCAAAGTCTCATGCCTAAACTGGATGACTTATGTCCGCAAACACACCACCACAGCTTCGCTTCACCATTTTTGCGTGCCAATGTACCCTCTACCGGAGAACGCAACTGTAACTGCTTATGCAGCATATAACCGCAACGCAACTACAAAAAATTGCCGACACGTTTCATCCTTCCGCTGAGCCTCACCAAAGTACGACATAGGAGATGTGTGCACCGTATTTATTCGATTCAACACATCCACTTTCTCACTACCAACATTGCGCTTGTGGTTCATTTTCAGTTCAAATTTAGATAGCTCTTTGATTTCTCTGTGAACACAAGGCTTGTCCATGCCCACCAACTACGAATACAGAAACGAATTATGTTCTTTATGTGCGTCTAAAAGGCCTCCTATTACGTAATGTTTAGGTGTGCACAATGTCTACTGTACTGCCAGATTAACCTCTTCAGTTGTAGTATAGTTGCTTACCAATTTAGATTATGAGAGAATGGGATATTGTGTCGGAATACCATCAGGTTACAGCGCCACACTGATTCTGACGTCTGGTGGGTTTCTAAAAAATAACAACTGACCCATAGGAAATTATATTAAGTTTGCATCTGTCAGATTCCGCTTTCATTGATGAAAGAGTGCAGCGTCACCTCTGTTTAACAAAATATCACCGTGTAAATAATTAATTGCGACAACGGATTCTGCGTCGTGGCTAAATTTTCCAAAACGTTCTGTAAACCGTCAAAGGAATCGCCGTAGTTGTATTTTGTTCTAAGTCTGCATAACTCTGGCATTGGTCTGGCATTCGAGTCGACAGTCTTAAATAACTATGCAAAAATTACTTAGCCAAGAAAACTTAGTTGCTCGTCAATTTTTTACCTTATCTGAATTAAAGATTAAAGACCATGCAACAGCCTTGTATAGAAGGGAATTTGTTTTCTTCTAATTGCACTTTACCGCCTATAAATAATAAAATTCCATCTAAATACGCTTCAATGCCTGTGAATTTTGCCATAATATCGTCTATCATATGCTGAAAAAGTTTCCAATTTTTTTATTGCAAATGGAGCACATGTGATTTGCTAATGTTCCCGCGGTACCTGCACAACCATGTTCTGACAATCATCCAGACGAACACCAATTTTCAAATATATTAGTTTAAGATATCAAGTACTAATAACTACTTCCCTTAAGTAGTATGAAGATACATGTCCTTTAACACAGACGTTAGATATTATTTATTTGCCTTGTGTACCTATGATTGACGGTAATTCATAGTTGGCCGAAACAATCTTCCCTTCTTCGTTACATAAAGCATGAATGTCCAAAAACAGATGCCGATGTTTTGAGCACCCCCGCCTCTATCATTTTCAATGCGGGTGTCCTGGCTTCCTGGAGGTTCTTACCTAGCGGCCCTTACAGTTACGCTGGCTGGTATCAAACTTTTATCACCAGCTAAATCTGGATCCGGTGTCTCTGTGCAATCATGCGGTAGTAATAATGCCGAATATGTTAGTCCAATAGCAACCCATCCATCGGGTGTCATCCGATCTCTGACAATTTGCAAATTTTTTTTGCACAGTTGAAATAAGATCATCATTGTAAAAATTTATCTAACAAATAAATAGTACCAACCTACAAATACCTCAAACTTATGATATTTTTAAAGGCTAACATTTAGGCTAACATATTGGATTTTAATTCTATCTACCAAACTTCTTTTATTCCGAGGATAATATCCGTCGTAGACTTTAATACAGCCACAGATAACTCTACCACAGCTACATTCACCGTTTAAATAAAAATCGAATGGTTGGTTTAACTCACATTGTTTCTTATGTATTTATTTGTATAAGTAAATATATATGTGTTATATATATATATATATGTTATATATATATATATATATATATATATATAATGAAACAAGTTTTTGAGAAACCGTATCTCCGCGGACGGTGTGAAGACAAGCGGGAATTATTTGTACAGAGTCGTTGAACTAAATTGGTAAATTTAGATTGCAAATTCTTGATATCTGCGAACATTGCGTCATTTTTATTTACTATATTAACCGATTATATTGCAGTTTTACCTCTGATTGGTTTGTAGACGTCCTAGTACTTGTTAAATGTGGTTTTCCAGCTTATCAACCGTCAACTTGTCCTTCTGAGAATGTAATTGGTACGTTTTGTCGCATGGGAGGGACAAAAGGTAACGCAACCGGAATTTTGCCTTGTCATGCGCAATGTCTTCAAGCATCCAACGAAGGTAATAGATTTAATTCTAGTGGAAAATCTTTATACAGTCTGGACATTCGCTCTTCAATACTAATATGAAAAATTCGCCTAGGACCGTGAATTGAAAGTTGTTGACCGATCCACCAATCAGGAACTTGACCTTGCAGATCTGTTTCGATATTCTTAACCAATCAGGGATAGACGACAAAAAATTATCACTCTGGTAGTGCATCGCTTGTTGCTAAAACTTCATACCTAGATCTTCAATCAAATCATGTAAACAACTGTGTTCGAGCGTGGAGATATAGAAATTGCTCGTCTTAACTTATGACTGATTCTGGTCTTTGAAGCATTGACAGGTAATATGAGCAGCAAGCGGTGCTGGTTTATAGGAAGTCTGCTCATTTTGTTTATTATACCATGAGAAAATATTAACGACTAGATCGTTTTTGCCTCCTCTCAATGATGTCAGCAGCTGTTTTTCTAGGCTATGCAGTTGAGTAAATAACATGAAGGACTGGGTATTTATTTACATAATTTATCTTGGCAAACGGCAAACCTAAAAAAGTAAGATCAGTTACAGGACCAAAAGTCCGAAGGCGAGGGTGACTCGCAAGTTCCGGCGATGAGATTGTCGGTGGTGGAAGAGCCGTATAAACAAGATGCATCGACGAAAGCAAAGCCACAAATGGGAAAAACACGATGGTGAAGAATGCTTCATCAAAAAGCAAGAATAGATAACGTCTACTTTAGACGCCTTTTCTTTCACATGTGTGATTATGTAGGAGTTGAGAGCTCTCCTGATAACATTTAATTATCACCTTATTTTACGCTGGAATTAATGTTGGGTTCTAAAGAAATATTTTAATAATAATTTAACATTCTTCGCTAAAGTTCACGCCAGCTTTCAATATCATAAGTCATTGTTTGTTTGTATTTGTGATTATCTAACGCCATAAATCATAGGACAGCATTCTGCTGTAAACAAACTTCCGCTTTACTGTCCATGTGTGAATAAACTGATCAGTAAAAATAAACGATGATCTTAACTTACCAAAATAACCACGAATAAATTTTAATAATACATTATAATAAAGTTCTATAAATGTATATATATAATCGCCCTTCAGAAAGGTCTATGTAAAATGTACCATAATATATATATATATATATATATATATATATATATATATATATATATATATATATATATATATATATATATATATATATATATATATATATATACTGGAGATTTATGGCAGGATGTTGTTTATATATATTTATCAGTACAGACTATGCATCGTCTAATGTTGTAAAGGCAATTCTTGTAGCAGTACGATTTCGAGCTTATTAGGAGCTTGGCAAATACTTGCAACGAACAGGCCTTGAATCGAGGCCAATTTTCTTCTCTTTCTGGTACTCATATCACTGTGCCTCTTCTGCCACAAACAACATTCAATTTTCAGTATTGCGTGCAATTTGCAATTACATATAGACTGGTTTTTTTATTTACAACATTTGAACCAGTCGTGTTCGAAATCGCATGCGACCTAATGCCAAACAAAATGTCCAATATTTTACATTATAAGAAAAGCCCTATGCTAACCGATGAATTAATAATGAATTAAATTATGCTTTGACTGTATATTTGTGGCAACCATTATTCTACGTATGAGCTGTTTGTTGAGTAAAACTATTTCAATTTTCAGATTTTCACACTCTATGTCGGAATGCACAATAACTTATTGCATTTTAAGATGAGCTTCCGGCGATAAATAAATTGGAATAATTAAAAATTTTGCCTTTTTGGAAATAAATCCACAACCTAAGTCTGATAAGCATATATTTAAAGATTCATTAAGGATACAAAAATGTGTGCACGTAACTAAAATATAATATATAAAATAGATATTTTATTCAGAAACAAAATTAATAATATTTGTAGTTAGTAACGCTTATCAATTGGTAAACCCTATGCTGCCTAACCAAAATATTTCTAACAAACGGCGAATCCTGTTTTCTATGAAAACGAAGCACATTTGAAATGAAGAATAATTTTTTTTCTAACATTATGCGATTGCACATTTGGCTCTCTTCTGTCGATTGCTTGTGTCTTGAGCTAGTTAGATTTCTAAGAAAAAGCCAATAATTATTGGTTTGTAATTGTTGTTTTTTTTTAATATTCTGACGCTGCTTTATCCTTTCTCCGTAAATATTTTTTATATATACCAAAAAAGGTTATTCAGATTTATTATTAATAATAATTCACTGGACGTCATCACCACGAACACCAAATATTTACGAAATGAATGTGATTGTTCTTAAATGTAAATTAGCAGCACTTTTAAGCGTTATCATGATTTACCTCACCATCATTTTTATCATAAATAAATTCACTTATGAAAATTGAGACAATTTAACTTAAAAGCACTAATCACAATAAAAGCACATTTATCGAATGAGCTAGAAATATGCAATTGATGTAGAAGCCCCTTGAACACGTTTATCGACAATTATGAGTTCACACATTCATTTGGTCACAATAAACGCCAGTTTTTGCCAATAAAGACGTTGCTCGTTATCCCACTCTCTTAGTTAAATACATTCACTATCTCGGTATTAAACAAAATCGTATATTGGGTTGCTTGAATAATGCTTACGAACAAAAATGTTTGTTAAAATGAAGTCATTTAAATTTTAATGAACAAGTTTCTGAATTTGTAATAAAATATTGATATTGATCAAAGCCTAAATCAAGTTATTATCTATCTAAGCTACAAGAATGGAAACAGCAAATGACCATTGGACATATTCTAATGTGCTTCTATTTTGTAAATATGTGCTCTGTTAATATATTTGCAATCATATAGTTAGCTTAATTATCCTAATACCCAGTATAAGACGTGCGCTCTGTCAAAAACACCAATTGGTTTACTACAGCTGTTTTTACTCCCACTAGGAATTCGTGACTTGGTATTCTTTTACATCGCACACCTTACTATGAATTCCATGGTTATGCGACAGTAAGGCATCAGTTATTCAATGAAGATTTATTGCTGCCTGTCTGTATTAAATTATGTACATAATATTGTTTGTTAGTAAAACATGCCGAATGATTACAGCTTCAGTTCATATGACTTTAACAGTAAAGAGATATGAAATCCAATTCTATCTACCTAGTAAACGATGCCTGCGGTATTTAAATCGTCAGTATTTTAGAGGTTCCGTCAGTGCTAAATTAAAGAATGCTTAGTAAACAAATTTATTAAGCACAAAGCATTATATTAGGCGTAATTAAAGAAAAAATAAACATAGAATATTGACTACCAGAAATATAACTAATACAATTATTAATTAACAGATTGGATAGACAAAGAGAATTTAAAATTAAATTGGTTGTTAACATGGATGGGAAATATTGCTCGCGTGGATAAGGAGAACAAAAAAATCGGGGGTGGAAAGCTGCACACACCTGTAGTCAGAACTTCAATATAGGAAAGATACACTGACACAACAGGTTACAGTCAACTAGTTTCTGTGAATTTCCATCATATAGTGTAGTAATAAATTAAGTTACCACAATCTGGTGTATTACTGGTTGGATACCATCTATCAATCCAGACACCAAATGCCAAATTTCCAATTAAGATTTGAATCATGGTATATTATACGCGCTATCGTTTAAACTACAATTTTTCACCGTTTTGCGCCAGTTAATATCTTTTGTAATTGTTACTCCTATAGGCTTTCCAATTACTTCGTGTATTTCATCAACTCCAATTTCAATTTAAATTATAATTATATATCCTAATGTCGAATTTACAGCACTTCGGCTTAAAAGCCCTTACTGGGCTCAGCAAGAAAAGGAAATTAATAATCAACATGTTGAATGACGAATTTTGCTAATTAAACTTTGATTATTTTTGCAAATTTAATCGTTTTGTAGCAGCAAGTTTATTGGATACTTAATATTTTTGCTGGTTATTTGGGTCTGCGTTCATTAACATTCCTACAAAAATTCATTCTGAAAATTAAAAATAAATAACAAATGTGCATATATGATTTCGTGACGTAATAATGAATTTATATTTCCTATCGAGCTGAGGCCTATAACTTCAATTAATCTTCCCCATTGTCAAATTTGCGAGCGAAAATCTATTTTTTCCTTACTTTATTTTATCAAACATTTTCCTGTCAATTTGGTTCTATGAAGCTATACCACATCTAGCGAAAACAAATCGATAATTGCTTGAATAAAATGTGTTTTTGGTGATTAGGTACACATCAACAGATTTCAGAGTCTGAACCTCGGATTTTTAATAAAAAAGTATGCTTGTGCGCAAAAATCTGGAATATTCTTAATACACACACTAGTGCAAGATTACATACATTCTATCAAATATGATAAATGCGCTTTAAAAATTAAAGTCATTATGTTCCGATCGCTATCATGCCCGTCTGAAACCTCGGTATCAATCTTCGATGTTAACACATTTTGTGGTTTTAAATGAACTCACTATACTACCAGCCTCGGAGAGACAGAAAATCGAATGCTGATAAACAGGCTTCCCAACTAAAAAATGTAGCGCTCTCCGTTAAATAATTTTTTCAAATTATTTTTGAATTAATGCAAGAACGTGGAAAGTATGGATGAATTTTGTAAGGTTTTATTTTTTATAAAATTTATATTTCGTGAAAATTTGCAGGTGATGGCAATAGTTACCCGTTTTCATTATTTATTTTTTTGTATCTTTAATAGTTTTTGCACAATTTCTAAAGAATAAGTATTTTCATCTGAAATTTGCACCAATCCGCTTTTCTGATATGATGATTTTTATTCCATGAATAGAAAAACAAATGTCGTGACTCACAATGCAAATATATAACAGACCATGCTTTAAAACCAATATATTGGCCGTTGACTTTTTTCCAGCCTGTAAACAAAAACGAATTTGCTATGCGTCAAACCATTTTATTTGACGCATCAGCGAACTGGATTGTAAATTAATCCTCTAGTACAAAATGAACTATAATTGATAATTTTTGTTGTCTTTATGTGTAGAAAATTTGTATATATATATATATATATATATATATATATATATATATATATATATAAATATATATATTCTCATTAAAAAACATTTCCTATGATCTGTCAAGTATCTACACGCGTCTCTATAAATATAATAGCAAACAAGATAGAAATATCTAAGCATAGAGAGAGTGAAATAAAGGAAACCAATCAAATTTCACTCTCTCGATGTTTACATATTCCTATCTTGTTTTGCCTTCCCATTTATATTTATAGAGATGTTCATTAATAGATACTTGAGGAGATAATGAGAAAGAAGCGTTTCTTGTACCTGATAAAATTTCATTTTATTTTTTAACATGGAAAGAGTACGATGATTTTTATTAAGGCTCGCATTTCAAATGAATATATATATATATATATATATATATATATATATATATATATATATTGGAAAATTAGGTTCAAGGTGAAGTCGTAGAGATTCCCTTGAAGGATAGACTGACCAAAAAAACTCTAAATTGTCTTTATTGCACGGCTTGAATGGCGCTGTGCATAATTTGCTTGATTCCAAGGTTAATGCGCCGCGATTCAAATCCTATCCGTCTCAAATGCTAAAAGTTACATGACGGATGCCAAAGAAGTTTGAAACCGGTATTCTTGATGAATTTAATTACCTTTATCATGTCATGTTTTGTTTTTACCAACAACATATATACATACAACTATCTAATTTAGTTTGAAAATAATTTATTCTTGTTGTGTACGCTTAAAGTTTATCGTTAATATTACGGCATTCTGAAACACTTATATTATTTATTATTGCAAAATTTTGCACACATTACCAAGTATTTCATATTAAACTCCAGTTTGAATAGGACATAACTGACACAGATTACGTCTCTCTCATTTTTGAATTTCAAAATACTTGGTAGTCCTTTTAAATGGCTGTTTTGAAGCAAATTGACGCTTAACTGAACGAGCAATGCATCAACTGTTTGGCTAAGTTGTTTCTTATCAAATTTATTGTAGCAAATTTTTAATCTTTAAATTTGTTCGATGCATACGAGTATATTTGGCTTTGTTACTTTCCAATGGATTTTAGTCATAACAACATATGATCGAGTAAATGTCCAATATTGATTTACTTTTATATACCTGCAATCTATTTTCATTTTCAAATTAAACTAACACATTTGATATTAGTCTTAATTTATGCAAATAAGTCAATTTCAACTAACACTGTAATATATATTTCATCAAATTTTATTTTCAACGTAAAATACAATAAGGTCTACAAATTATGACTTCAGGTTTTTTCATTATTTTATAATGTATAAGAAATTCCCATTTAAAAGTTTAAGTGGCAACTTTTGACGACAAAAGTCCAAACTCTACGGTTTTAAGTGCTGTTCTATTGGTAAAATTAAACAAGCGTAAAATGTTTTATTTCAAAGCTTAAAAGAGCAATAATTGATCGCACAGGTTTTGAAAGACAAATTTTAAATCATGCATGCGGACTTGAAATAATCACCAATCACAGTTTATTTAACCAGTCACAACATTGCGAAGTAACTGTCAATCGCATGTACAAAATGACTTCGACCTTCAAAGTTTATCTGATTGTTTATACATTTTATATAATTTGCGGGTGGATCATTGGGGCAGAATTTGTAATCCTGCTTTGAGGAGGACAATGAAAGGATGAAATGCGTTACGCCTTGCCACGGAATGTAGTTTTGCTATGCTGTATTACTGCTAGAATAAATGGACTTCGTGCTTATCTTAAGCTCACCACGTTATTTAAATTCTAATAATAGTAACAGTAAAAGTAGTAATAATAGTAACAATAACGATAATAAAAAAATTAAGACTAGTATTAAAATTAATAATATTAATAATAATAATAATAATAATAATAATAATAATAATAATAATAATAATAATAATAATAATAATAATAGTAATAATTACAATAATAATGATTAATATTGTTATAAATATACTTATTATTTTTTAATTATTATTATTATAAAAGTATTATTAATTATAATAATTATAATTAAAACTTTAATCATAATTATAACATTAATAATGGCTTAGAAATATTATCGATATTATTAAGAAAAGTTATAAAATAAAGATTTCACACCATCTTCTAAATGATTTTTGAAGGAACTTTGGAACCAGGTTACTTCAGTGCTTCGTAAATTTATACTGATGAGTAATATTCATAAGACACCTTTTAATGCTGCAGTATTAAATCAAATTTAGAAATTATAGGATAGCTCACATGAGTAGGACAACAGATATTTGAAAATTTCTTAGGCCGGCAATTAACCTGTTGTTGTTAAGCAATGCTTCAGGTCGATTAATTAAATACAGTACTTATAATTTTTCTTAAAGTGCAGGCAAGCATTTTAGTAAGATTCCAAAAATAAATCGTTGCCAAATATTAATAATATGATTGATTGTCATACATTGAGACAA